>WBMZ01013854.1:0-53042 GCA_013400975.1 Atrichornis clamosus
AAACCAGGCCTTGCAAACTCAATGTACCTATCATAATGCTCCACTGATATAACACACATAAGCAATAAAATTATGGTTTGTCAGAAGTTTTTGGTCTGAGCCAAAAATAGGGAAAATGCTCATTAATAAACACCATTTATGCTTCATTGGCTTTCCAAGTCTGCTCTAGGTGCACATTGAACACATCAATGCTATCAAAATGGCACAGTGGAAGTTATTACATGTGAAAACACTGGACAACACTGTGTGGTGGTGCTGCTGTGTGAGTTCAATGTCAAACTGCTGTTCAAAGTCTGCTTTCCAGTAGCTAAAAGGTATAAGGTACATGCCTGTGTTCAGAAATGGCTGAAGCTGCCCACCTAGTGATGATATGGCCATGTAGGCTCTTTGAATCTTTTTGTTTTCACGGGTTCAATACTTACCCATTCAGGTGCCACAGCTGTATCTAATACAGAAAATTATATAGGTCCCATAATTCATATACCTGCTATTATTTCACAACCAAATCTTGTTCAAGTACCTACCAGCAGCAAAAAAATGCTGCCATAGAAACTATCTTTTCTGATGCCTTAGCAGTCCCCCACTGAGCAATTTTCCATACTAATATTACAAAGAATATGCAGAAGTATACATTTTGGCCACAGTGTGTGTTTATTTATAAGTAGATGAAAGTTAAGAACTGTCTATGAAGACAATGAAGTCAAATCAATAAATGATACTAAATGGCAAGTAAGACTTTGATCTATACAACTATGTAATCAAACTGATTATGCCAGCATTTGTGGTTTGTGTAATTCAATATTTTTGAAGTAATGAAGATTTTAGTCTAGTATACTCTACTGTTATTTGGCCTATATTTCATAACTTCCTTTTACTTCTGGAGGTTTAACATAAATCTATAAACACAAGGTGAAAGAACAAGAAAATTGTAAATAATAGTTGATTTTCCATGCCACTATTCATGTCCACTTCTTGTCTCCTCAATACCACAGCCATTGTCACCTCATAGTGTATATCCAAGCCCCACAGCATCATGACACCCAAATGATGGCAGGGTACCCAGGAGGGCTCGCTGTGCAGCTCTTCTGGACTGCACAGTCTGTACAAAGTGCTAAGGAGGGAGAATCTTATCATCCTACTTAGTAGGGTGTTCTCATCTTGAAATACATCCAGTCTTGAATATGACCTTTGTGTGTAGCAGTTCCCCCCTTCTGCCAGTCAGTACTTTTGGCTCTTCTAGCAGCTGCAAGCCACAGTGACACTCTTTGGATGGGCGGGAGTATGTCCAGTGCTGCATCTGTGTTGGCAGGCAGAAGCTCCTTAAGATGAATAATACAACTGCTTGCAATTTTGCTATTGTGAACGTACAGTGAACTACACCAGGTCTTCAAAAGGTACTTTTTATTCTGCTCTCTGATGAACAGCAAGCCCACAGACCTCACCTGCTTCTCCCTAGAACCTCAGATATAGCAAACCTAGGTAAAGTTATATATTCTGTTCACACCAAAGCCAAGCATGTCTTCATTACCTTTGTTAAATTCCTTATTTCACCTTCCTTCCTTGCTCAGCTGTGAAAAATAACTACATTACACAAAACAATATTAATTTAATTTGCTTTTCATTTTAAAATGAGGACAAGTACTACCTAAAACAAATTCCAATGCTTTCAGTGTTTGAACAACAGTTGATTATACCAGTGAAAGGTAAGTCACTTATTAATCTTAAATGACTTGACATTTCAGTTTTATTAATCAAAGTCTTGTCAATTAAATCACATTTCATCATACTTTACAGATTTCAGCAGCATACAGTACTCATAAAATAGCCATGGAAGCTGAGATTGAGAGAATGACAGTCTGCAAAACGGACAGTGCTATTTCAGCCACTGCTGCTTTATTTACATGTTTGTTCAATTGTACATTGTTTGTACAATTTTAACAAAGAAATAAAAAAAAATATTCTGTTTTAACACTTTACAGATATCTAATCTTATACCTGTGACTATTTTTCCTCTCTCATTAATAAAGGCTAAAGAATTCAGAGAAAAATAAAAGGAAGAAAGGCAACAAAATGATTTCTCTTTATGATTTTATTAGAGATTAATTGTCTGTCTCTGTTGTACTAAAGCCACTGGTAATGAAGCAGGTAATTTCTTATATTCTATTTGATAATAGACATTCCATGCTAATTTACTGCTTTACTTACAGAGCTAAAATCAGAAGCTCACCCTGCAGGAGCAATGCTTTGTGTTATAGTTTTCTGAAGGATTTCTATTGTATTCCCTTTTTTTGGATGTGCATAGCTTTGTGTGTCAAAATTGCCCAACACATAGGAAAGGCGTGTTTTAAAAATTCAGCCCCAAGCTTTTGATGCCTCGGATCCTCTTTATCTAAAAGCTTTGAATTACCTTGGGTCATTTGTGTAGCAGGATGTTCTTGAGTGTCTAACTGATTAAATGGCACAAAATCTAGCAGTGATGGAGCAGCTTCAAATTCAAGGTCATTAAATGGATTCTCAGACTGTCAGGCTTTCTGTAAAGAAACTCTGAAGGCCAGAACAGATATTCAGTAAGTTTTCAAGCAACTTTAGTGTTTTCAATCTTGGTTTATAATGAAGTTATTGGAATTGGCCCAGTTAATCATCCTTCAATTATGTAACTATTTCTCTATTTCCCCAAAACAAATTTCAGAGCATAATAACTAAGCTAGTGATGGTACAAGTCTGAATGCTTTAAAGGTGTTGGTTTTGTAGAAGATTTCCTCTTTTAGTAATTGAAAGACAAGAAATAATTATATCTTTGTGGCAATAAGTACATTTGTTTAATATGTTTGAACATAGAGTCTGTCCAGTTGAATGAACCTCATGGAATATCTGTATTTACTGTCAAAGCTCAGCACACCTTATGCTCATGTTAAACATTATCTCTCAGCAGATCTCATTCTTTCTTGCTTTAAGCACATATTCTGACCTCATCAGTGTGTGCCATCGATGTGTGACATCTATTAGTTACTTGGATTTCAAAACACCTTCAAACTTACTTTCAGGATCTCCCTTATACAGGGAGACAGTTACCTATGAGCATCCAGCAAGTCATGACACCACTCTCCTTGTGAAGCCTGTCCTTTGCTGTAATACAAAACTAGGTGTTTTAGTTACTGATGTGCTACTATCTCAGTTTCCTCCTTTTTTATTTTTTTAATTGTGTTTTCCTTTTTCTTTCTATATGCATATGCTGTCCTTTGTATTTTAATTTAAACTATAAGAAATGCAGGGCAGATACCTTCTGACTGTTTGCATATTACTTGCCACAGAAGGCTCCAGCTCCAAGCCTAGTAGTCCCAGATGGCACTGTAATACAAACAATAAAGATAATCTCATAATTCCCCAGGGCATCAGCCATGAATTCCACATGCAGGGTGCACTCTCTTCCTCGGCACTGATCAGACTTTTCTGTCAAGAGAAATGCTCCGAGGAGAACAGGAAATTTCAACATCTTTATGCCTTTTCCTGAACCTACACTGTGCAAAATAAGTGACAGACAAGAGTGGCTGTCTGCAAATTTACATATCCAGCCACATAGAGAGATACACATGCACACATTTTCTGAGCCTTGGGTGTTATGACAATTTACTGCTCCAGCCAAGATATTCTGCACCACCCCAGACATTTCTCTATTACAGTATAATATGAATCCTTATGAAGGTATACCTACTTCTTGCATACTTGATAGGAAACTGCTGAGTCCTGAGACTACCCCTCGGTGGTCAACCTATAGATATGTGGTGCAAATTCATTCAACATATTGCTTTACCATCAGTGAATTGTAATTAATCTTACATGGATAGATCTACTCACTCTGATCCAACCATCCAAAAATACATTTGGCCATAGACTTGTCTACTCATTTTAGACTGTCTTTATAGCCAGTGGAGAAATAATTCTCACATGAACAAGGGATCTTATAAAATAGTGGTCCTAAAATAGATAAGATAAAATGTTCTTAATGATCAGGGCCTTCAATGAAAAAAAATTAGACACCTGATTTTAAATTACTAAAGTTAAATGATATTGACCATTTCTGGGATTGTTTGACTGGTTTTGTCTTTCCACCAAAGATGTGTAAGACTTTGTGTCCTATTTCAGTACTATTCCTAGATGTCAAGTTGTGAGGGTGGCCTGTGGGGAGATTATGACTTTTAGTTTACCACGCTCTATAGGGAAATTTTGACTTTTTGTTTCCCACTCCATGGCTAAGTTTTATAGATGGTTATCAAACCTCCCCTCTCAGTCAGTTTATTTTATTTTTTTAATCCTGGCAGAGTCTTTTAATTGTATCTTATCCCTAGAGCTCAGTAAACTGACATATCCCTAATACTCTTACAACCAGTTCTGCAATCTATCAAGTATTTAATTTTGATCCTCTGTAAGGAATGTTATCACCTTCTTTTTATGTAATAACAAATGTAACTTTTCTACCCCCAGATTTTCTACCGCTCTTTCTGGATGGCTATGTTGTAAAATGTGGCTCATCTCAACATTTCTGTCCACACTTTGATATCCCTAAATGTTGATTATCAGGACTGGAAGAATGTTAATAATGGAGAATAATTTAATACTTCATGAATAACAGGTTGAAACACATCATTTGGAAACTTAATGGTCTTTATAGGTTGAGACTGAGACAAAGGACGCTGATCGTCCCCATTTATTCAGGTGTATTGCCAGTGTGTTCATAGATGAGTTCACAGATTGCAGTATTGAGGTTAGAGGAACAAACCATTCAGGAGAGTATGGCTTTGGACTGGGTATCAAGCAGAGTGTATAAGCGTCATCCTGAATTAGAGAATTTAACTTTCCTGTGAATTAAGTTATTCTAAAATTAATCAGAAAGGAGGAGCAATCTTTTGGAAGACAGATCTATGAGTTCTAATTCTTTGATTAAATGGTAAAAAAAGCATTGATAGATACTTTTAAATTGTAGTTGTATAGCAAAGTTATTCCTTTAAACAACCTTATGATAGGAAGAAGATCATTAAGAATGAGAAAAATATAGCTTATTTTTTCTGTTATTGAAGTTGTTCAAAATAGACTGATCATTCCTTATCATTCTGGAGCAAATGATTGCGGTGACAAACTCATTTGTAAACTCTAAAATTCAGGGAATATTTATTCCCACTA
Source organism: Atrichornis clamosus (assembly GCA_013400975.1). NCBI lineage: Eukaryota > Metazoa > Chordata > Aves > Passeriformes > Menuridae > Atrichornis > Atrichornis clamosus. Next base: position 5,179 of record WBMZ01013854.1, read on the forward strand.
ATAATGAGCTGGAATGAGCTTGTCAGCTGACTATCCTGCAGCAATTACATGTAAATGCCCTTTTTCTATTGAAAATTCTAACCAATATTTGCATATTTAAGAACAAGTTACATGAAGGCTTAGAAATCAATGAGCAAGTTGACCAAAACCATATCTCCAATAGGATAGCAAAGCAATAAGTTCTCTAACAGAATGAATAACTTGTTTGAAACAAACTAAAACCCACTGTAACAATTTTTAATAGCTCGGTGTACCCAGAGGTTTTAGGAAAATTTGAAAAGAGACTGATTCCAGCACACTCTTTTAAATAAATATTTAATCCTTGACAATAACTGCAGATAGTTTTTCTCTGTGGAAATTCTCCAAGGAGAAAAATTCTACATTGATTCTCTTATTTATTACAAAGTGTAGTTTGTCAATTTTTATAGCCTAAAGTTTCAATTTCATGTTTTTGGATTTATTAGTGTTTTGTGTTTCTGACATTATTTATTTATGCAGGTTTTGTAACTTGTCATGAAAAGTGTTTACCAAACTGGCAACACTCTAACTTTCTATTTCTTACATAATCTGTACTGTCTGCAACTGCCAAATCAAATTAGATGAGCAAATATTATGGTTCTAACTACTAAATGACACACTGAAGTGCAAGTCAAATAGTAAATAAAAATAGATATTTTTTGCCAGTATATGGTGCCAGACTTTAATAACATCATAAACACATTTCTCATCCTGCATGCAGCTGCCCTATCAGAAAAAATGCAACCTTACAAGAAATAAGTATTTTGGGAGGTTTTGTCCAAACATGGGCAGGAATAATGAAAAAATCACAAACTGTTTTGCTGAAAGAATGACATTGATTTTACTTATCATTTTACACTTGTTTCCAGATGGCATGATTGCTAATCAGATCAACAGTAAATTGAATATCAATGTTACCTTCCCTGTGCATTCAAAGCTATTCATTAGCATAATTCAAATTATTAATTATTTATTTATATTGCAGCTATACTCAAGAATCCTAATCAAAATCTGGCATAAACACAGATGAGCAGAGTGTTCTTGCATGGGAAAGTTTAGGTAAGTTTTATGAAGAAAGAATAATGACTACAGAATCTTGTTCCTAGAATCTGAGAAATACAATGACTTTTTAGTTTTTTCTCTAGACACAAACTTGTGCCCAAGTGCAGTCAGTGAAAGTTCAGTCCATCTTATCATTCATCTTCATTTTTTTTTTTCCAAAAACTACCTTTCACATGTCTAGGATTAAAATTATAACAACAAACGTCAAAGTTAAACTTAAAGGCCTTTAAAAATTGGGATCCTGTACCAGGATCTATCTTATATTCATTCAGGCAAATAACATTTTCCAGGAAAACTAAGGGAAGATACTGTGGTCTATGCAAAGAGTACATTTCACTGAAATGTGACATAACAGAAGTATGATTTGATAATTATTACTATCTTCACTGAAATATTCTAAGACATAGACAATTGAAGTGCATTCTTTTCTGAGATGAATAGGATGATTTTCTCATCTATCAAACTGAGAAATTGATGGTAGACCAAAAAGCCATGATCCTAATTGATTTTCATTTTAGTATAAGGTTACAGTTCAGTCTTAAAATACTTAGCAAAGTCTTATTTTTAATTGAAAATAAACTTTTTGAGTGTATCCAATAACAAGTTTATAACTGGTTAAATAAGTCACTCACATATGAAGATGGATTAGTAGATAGACTGAGCAACTCAATATTATTTATACATTGTAATTGTCATAAAAATCTATTGTTTAATACACATGTAATCATCCTATTTTTTTCATGTCCCTACAGAATTCATAAGACCCCTAGTGATTTCTTTAGCCCAAAATGTGAACTGAAAATGTCTTCATTCCTCTTTCAGTCATTGCTGAAACCATTCTAATCTTGTCTTTCTCAGATTTTTAAAGCAAAAAATAAGATCACAGGCAGAGCCACTACCCAATGGATAGGAACTAGAAGTTAAGGAAAGGAGGAACTGCTAATGTACTCAAAACATTCCTCCGTAATAAAGTACCTTGGCGTGGTGACATCTTACACTACCATGACAAGGCAAGAGATTTGCACTACTGAATTACAGGAGATTTGGTTGTTGGGTGAGGGTGTCCAGGACAGTTAAGATGGACCTCTTACCCTGTAAGGACAGGTGAGATACCTTGGCTTAGTCACCCTGGAGGGACCTAACAGCAGTCTTTACAAGGGCTTATCAAGAAGATGGACCTGGGCTCTTCACAGAGTTGCATGGTGGGAGGATGAAAGGCAGTGGGCACAAGCTGAAAGAAGGGAAGTTCAAGCTGAACATAATGAAAAACGTTTTTCCAATGAAAGCAATAAAGCAGAGGCACAGGTTGCCTGGAGAGGTTGAAAGTTCTATATCTTTGATGTTTTCAATACCAGACTGGACAAGCTCTGAACAACCTGTTCTGAGTTCACATCTGACCCTGTTTGAGCAGGAGGTTGGACCAGAGACCTCCTGAGGTCTCTTCCAGATTGAATTATCTTGTGGTTCTATGATTCTCTGATGTTAGCCTTCACATGTATGTACTAGAAACAATATGAAATTTATCAAATACAAACCACCTTAAAACTCATATATGTATTTTGATCCTACATATCATGTACGGACTTGTTTAACAGCCACTTCAGGGCATCTTGGGCTTAATTTCTCTGCCTAACACAGCTATGAAACTGTACATAATACAAGCAGATGTATTACATAGACTTAACCATTGCCTGACATTTTTATACATTCAATGAGACATTACTCTAAATACAAAAGGCAATTAAACTTCAAAGATAATGATTTATGAGAGGGAAACAAATATAGTTAGCTAGATAAATGGATCAGTAAAAGAAAGTTTATATCACTTAGAAGCAGGGGCTGTATATAATATGGATGTTTGTGTTCTTTGTGGCCTACATCAAGTTAGGATTTTTTGAGTATCTTAGCTAAGTATGTGCATATATTGACATTTTAGATTTTTTTTAAGTGCTGGTTTTATATAAGAATTTCTTTTATTACATTTTAAACTACATTGCTTTACCACTGTTTCTTCTAGATTGAAATATGGATTTTAGCTCTTCCATTTAAATTATTTTAAGAGCTAAGCAAGACATTATTGTAGAATTGCTTTAAGCATTTGCTTGCTAACAGAAGGCTGTAAGAGGCCAACATGCATTTGGTACAATTGTGAAATTCTTATAGAATGCATCTGTCTCAGCTATTAACCATATGAGATTGGTACAGCAGAGATTGCTGAAAAGGAGCATATTGATTGCTTAGCTCTGCTGTCAAAGGAATACAACGCACAGTATTATAATGGATGCAGATTACAGTGATTGTTGTTGAACAAGAAACTTTTGAGAGGTTCTATTTATTTCAAATGCTTTCACAAAAGCAATTTGAATGAGCCAAAACACAGGTATTTTCCCCTAAATTGCTTTCAGTGTTCCTGTTTTTAATAGGTTTTATTTCAGAAAGTTCTGATGAGTAGGATGGTGATGACTTCTGTACAGAATGGCAATTGTGATTTTGTGTGATAAAGCCACAAATAATTTATTCAACTTAATTGATAATAAAATTCAGTATTCTGTCAATAACTCCTCCTTCACCATCCCACATTTCCACAAGATTATTTCAAAAATATCTTTAAAAATATGAATTTATTTAAGGTAGCACTAAACCACGTTTTTATAATGTAATTAAACTGTAAATGTTAAAGTAATTATAATAAGTCCAATGTTTCATCAAGCAGTAGGAAAGAGACAGTTTTAAATATATTTAACATTTGGGTTAGTATTTTGAACACTTCTAATTTATCAGAATATAATATGAAAAATGACAATGTATCTCAACTGCATTACACTGGGGGTTCAGAACTGACAAGTAGCTTCACATGAATTTCCATGCCTGTGTAGTAAAAATGAAGAATGTGGTTTTTTAGAATTAAAATGAGGAAATTATCAAGAAAAAATAAATTTTTTTTCCTTTATATGTTTTCCATGTCTACACATGCAAAAATTTGCCTTTAGCTAAGAAATGTTTGTTGACTTAACGTACTTTCCTAAAAATCTTGATAAAAAATTAATTAGCCAAGCTGCTATGTTAAATTCATTGTCTTTTCTAAGCAGAGCTGTAGTAAAGGAAGCAAGATGGAGTCCCACCAGAAACATCCTCTGGATAAAAGCACCAAAAAAAAAAGTTTCACCAGTCCTTCTTCCTTTGCACTGGCAACCACCAAGAAGGAATGCTAATCTGTAGTGATAGCAGAAGCAGGACAAGGTAATGTTTGCTTCTGAAAGGAAAGCATGGAAGAATAGGAGAAACTATGTGGAGATGAACATCTTCCCACCATGGCTTTTACATTAGTTGCTATGCAGTGAAGTTGGATTATGGGTTGTGGCACATCCTATCAGCCTTGTTCAATACTGACACAGTACCAGTACTCCCTCAGTTTTCTGGAATATCCCTCATCACCCAGTATTTACTTAAATATTTCATAGGTCCAGCAGGACTGAAGACTTTTAGCAATGAGTGGGCTAGGCCTGGTGGTTTAAAAAATGCACATATTTTTTCTTGTAGATTACAGCTTACTATTTTAATTAATAGTTGGTAAAAGAACAGATAGACTTTCTTACCTCGCTTTCATTAGCTTCATGCTCAGCTTGTTTTACTCAAGTACATGTTGGCTTCTCTGTATCATTTTTTTAATCTATAATTTTAAAATATATTCAAAATGTGATTTTTTCATGCTTATATGATACATAACTTTGATAAAATTTATTTTATTCATAGTGTATTTTTTAAGCTCATAGGCCTTAGATCAACAGGCCGCCTTTTACTCTGCTTCTTTTATCTTCCTTTATATACTCTGTATTTTATACTCCCATACATATTTGTTAATTTTTATTTCCTCTTTTTTCCATTTTCTCCCTCTTGCTTTTCACTGACAATTGCTGTGCTTCCTATTGCCACTGAGCTGCAATAGACTTTTAGAAAAGCTAGCTGAGTAAGACAATGCAGTTTTCTATCACTTAGAGAAATCCTTTTTCATATCCACTTTCACTCAAAATTTTCTGCGTACCATTTTGTTGGTATTCACAGCTCTTTCTTAATTTACTTTGGGTGTTGAAATTTAGGTTTTCTGAAGTAATAAATATACCTTTACCTGGTTGGAATGATCTTTAATTTCCTCTTCTGACCATAAACATGTCATTATCATCTATGTCTAGGCTGCCACTAAGTTCTAAAAAGGGAATAAATTAATTAATTTTTGCTCGTTGAGATACTGAAATGAACTTTAAAATTTTAACAGCAAAATGTACTCATATAGTATATCTTGTGAGGCTAGAAAGAAAAGCAGTATTTCTTGCTTTCTTCCTCTAAAAAGAAACAAATCAATTTAATAGTTATGATAAAATGTGGACCAAGGACCAGCTCTGAGTCTGCACAGATTACTGTGTATATTGTACTTATTTTTAGTTGAATATTATTCATTGAATACATTATTTAGAAAATGTTGCTGGTTTTCAATGAATAATTTATTCAGTTTTGTTGCTATCTTAGACCAGCTTTAATTATAACCCATGGTGCAGTGCTGAAGCAAAGAGATATGAAAAAAGATAAGCCCAACTATTGCTAGGATATCTAGAGACTTAGGGCATTAAATATCATCCGTCTAAGCTGCAATCAAAATCCTGATGTTCTCTCTTGTCAATTTTAAGATTTTTTGGTTTAGTCTCTTTCTCCTTTTTTCCTCTTCCTCTCTTCTTTCTGTCAATTTTTGCCTCCAATTTTCTAAATGTCTATTCTGTCTTTCCTGTCTCTTTTCTATTTCACCACTCACTTGCCCCTGTCAAAAAGCCCTCATTTATTGATAAAGAATAAGGGTAGTTGAGCAGACCTCTTGAGACTAAATGCATCCTTCATAAAACACTTCTAAATTTATTACTTTTTCTCTGCTAATTCAGCTCAGTGGAGTAAATCTACAGGAAAACTTATCTGAAAGCCATTTTATTTTTTTGTAAGCTTCTGGTAGATGAAAATGGTTCTATGACCAGTGTATTTTAATAGGTCCCATATGAAACCATCATCTGTGCTTGTCCATCATTTAACTTAGACTAGAAAAATACCATAGTAAATTTACTAAATTTACTACTAGTAAAGTTAGTTTGGCAACATCCATGAATGCAAATTCATAGAGGAGAGAGAGAAATGCAAATCAATACAGGTCTATGTGTCAATCTTTAGGCAAGCTATAAACACAACTATTCTGATGCAAATAAGTATAGAAAACAGGACTGACTGATTTGATCCAAGAAGTAATTTAGATAAGTGATGGCATAATACCATTGGAAAATAACTCAGATAGTGGGTGCAATATTAGAGATCATGAAAAATTACAAGAGAATAGGAATGCCTGTGAACCAAAAGAATGTCTTGATTTGTCAGAGTGCTCTTAAATGGACTTCTGTGCAATATCCTAATGCTGATGTGAGCCATTCTGCTGTAGTTACCCAAAAAGGAAAAGCAGAAGAAAAGACTGGGCATCAAGCATAGTGTGGTGGCTACTATAAAAAAACCCCTCCGCATATCTTGTCCTTGGGGTCATTTTGTAAAGTGACCTTTGTCTGTACTGGAAATATTTTATACTGCATTGTTCTTATGCAGAAATAATATTGGACAACTCAAGTGGAAAGCCTTCTCAGCTCAGGTTCCTGGGCACTATAAGAATACAAATAATAGTAGCAATTAGATTAAAACTAGATAGCCAAAAGGGTGTACTCTGGTGGTTCCAGGAGAAAAACATAGAGTTGATTCTTCTGGAGATTCTGTCACTGGTTAGAACATTTAAGTATAGGTGGATCTGGAACTTAAAGTACCAGCAGCAGTACATCCTTTACCAAGCTCTTAACATCTGCAATTTAATGCATTGGAAAGCAGAAGAACAAAGGTCACCGTCAGGTATTTATTATATGTTTAAAGTCTGCCAATAATGTAGCATAAGAAAGTGTGCCTGAAAGAAAAACCTAATTGATTAAAATAATATTAATATTTAATTCCCCCTTTTTGATTAAACAGTTAATTGCAAGAACAGTGAGCATAAAAAACATACTTGTAGATATGAATATACACATAATGAAAGACACGGCATTTTTCTTATACAATGTTTATAAATACATTTGAGAAACTCAAGATATATAAGACACTCTCTTCAAGAAAATGGCTTTGTATTTACTGTCCTGAAAACCTGACCAACTGGTATAGCATATTACTAGCATATCTCTGCTTCTTCACTAAAATTTTTTTACAATAAATGTAAGTACAAATGTTCTTGCAAAACCTCACCCTATTTTAGCAAATCTTTAAGGAGATGGGAAAATAGAAATGGTTACACAGAAATTAATTTAAAAATAAAAGTGCATGTCTTCAGCTATTTTCCACTTATCTTCCTTATTTCCTAACTTTTAGGCAAGGTTAACATACAAGTCATGCTCTAGTAACTTTACAAAAATAAATCATAAAATGTTGCCTATTTTAATTATGATGTTTGTTCTGCAGCAGAGTATTATATAGGTCAATATGGCTTGGTGTCACAGCTGGATTTACATCACAGATATAATCATAAATAATTTATTAATGGATTCTCTACAATAATTTGTTGATATCGCTTCTCTCAACCTAAAAACAAGACAAATATTCTTGTCCAACAAAACGTTATTCTATACGCAGTCAACATACTTTTAAAAGAATATAATTGAAAAAGTAATCATGAGCTGCTCAACACATGTTCCTCAATTATTTTACAAGGTTTTCCTCTATTAAATGGTATTATCTTTAAAATTATTAACAATTTATCAGACTCCTCAATAATGTAGAAAAAATACAGTACTCTGAACACTAGTTTTTTCAAAGATAAGTAAATGAAGCATAAAAGCCTAAATATCACCCATTCTTCAGCTGTACATCTGTAGTTGAGAACACAAGACTGTAATAAATCTACATTAATAGATGTATCATGAGACCTCAAGTAAGTTTTCTAATAATATTCAAGTACCTGTGTCATCTGCTAGGAAAACTGCAGTGCAGGAATGTAGCTTTTAAACAGAAAGCCAAAACCGCAGCTGAAGAGCAGAACAGAAAATGATAACAGTCCTTTTCTAGCTCCCTCACCAATTGGCTGTTGAATTTTATAGGTAGATTAAGTCATGGAAGATTAGGACAGAAGCTTTGCTCAGAGTACCTACCAGGCAAGAGAAAGCAAAATAGAGCACTCCATTTACAATAATGTACTATGTAAAACCAGAAAAGCTGATTGGCAAAGAAATCATCTTTAAAATGTCCCTGAAGACTATAAATAAAACACTATTATATTTTATACTGGAGCTCTGTGGTATGACGACAACCCATTAACTCAATCAGAATAACGACAGGAGGGCCATCAGAATGATAAAGCTGTTCTAATGAAATGCAGACAAAGATTAAAAAGAATTAAAAGTGACAAGTAAAATCCATTAAAGGACAGCCTTTAGCTACTGTAATCAAAGGATTATTACTTTTCTTGTCAATTAACAGCTGTGCGTCTGTTTTTTTCACGCAACACAAAAGACTATGCCAAGTGTCAAAAAATCATTATTAATAGGAGGCCTTTATTTCTATTTATTTGGCTTGTGCAAGTACATTGCAAGATCTCCAAATGAACCATGTACATAATTTTAGAAGCTGTTACACACAACTAACCACGGTGTTCTGTGCTATTATTGCCCTTAAAGCTGGGTCTTACTGGAGGAAGAAAGCAATTAAAATGAAATCAATTAAAAGCATATTAATTGATGCCTCTAACTTATATGTAACATTAGAAATATACACATGCAGAAATGCTGTTTTTCACTCCTTGCCATTATTTTACCTACAGTTTTTCACGATATTTCACATGACAGGAGATCGTACCAATGTCAGATTCTGCAAATTGCATAGGTAATTAATTTCCTGTTCACCAACCTTGAAAATAATTAACAGTAAAAAATAGAACTTAAAAAAGTTTAAGAGGAAATGAAATTCTTGGACACAACAGACAAATTTGTACTTTTGCTTGGAAAAAGAAAGTGTCATCCATGGGTAAAAAGTCAGCACAGATTATTTTGCATAAACATAGAGAATTTCATGACAAAGACTTTTACAATTAATATTAGACAATAAATACAATTAATAATTCTACCAGATGAGGCCAGAGAATAGATCACAGTAAAAATGTTTTCCTCCTTTTTTACGTATTTATAATATTTGATCATCATCTGTAATGTTTCAATTATCTTTAGCAAATTGCCTCTATTTTGTGCTGCTTCCAAGCATCTCTAAGTGCTTCCAGAATGGGAAAAATTATGTTGTTTTTCCATGTTTAAACACCTATGTCCTTTCCTTAGACAACTTATGGGTCAAGTTCCAATTGTTAGCCATTCATCCACATTTTTTTCAGCAATTTTAACTTTAAATAGATGAATGAATGGCTGAGCTGATTAATCTTCTACTAATGCTGCATTTCTGAAATAAGCAAAATAGTTTGCAATATTCTGTAGCAACTAAGAGAGAAAATTAAGACACCATAAGATTTCAATTACATCCACTTCAATCTACCCTGATTAAACAAGAGTAATCATGAACAAAACATCACTGAAACCACATCTGCACTCTCTAAATGAATGTCAGGATACTTTGTTCTCCCAGCACTTATCAAAGAACGCAAGTTTCTCCAGGGCTGGTAGACTACATTCAGAATTATGCATAATCACATCAATTGCAAGATTGATAGTTGCTCCTGTGAGAGACATCTGAAAGAGCAAATATTTTCACTTGATGCAAATTGGCTTACTAAAGGGAAAATAGCAATGCCATTTACACCACACAGGGATTTTTTTTTTGGTCAAACTGCATTACCTGGGGAATACTGTATTTTCCTTATAAAAAATGATGTTTCTGAGACTCAGTACAGGTAAAATCCCTGATATTTTCTTACTAAATCCTATGAATATGTTATATCTTATCAATGAGTCACAAGATTAAAATTTAGGTAAATCAATAGTTCAAATGCTTTATTTGTCCTCTATATTCGTAATTTAAAGAACTGTTGAAAGGAACCGTGTATTGCATTGAAACAGGTAATGAAATTCTTCTTTATATGGTATTTAAATGCAGGATGGGGATTTGTCAGTTGAGAATTATAGGAAAAATATCTGTGTGATACTAGGAATAATGAATTTATTTTTGCTAAAACACTTAATAAAATACTTTCTATAATATCATATGAACAAAAAAAGCTTTTTGAATCCTTATCATCTCCCAGCAAACAAAAAGAAAAAAATCTGACACGTCTATGAATTATTATTTTCTCCCACTTCACCTAAGAAGCAAAGGAAAAGAGGGAATGATATAAATTCAAGTAAAATTCCTGAGGGAGTTCTGTCTTTTATTCTCACTTTAATCACATCATCTGTGTCTAATACTGTCAGTAGGCAATGTTGTTTTTTCTTGTTTTCCTATACGTTATCCCCCAAATTCTTCTTTTCTAGGTTGTTTAAAGTGTTCTGCTTGCTATATTCTTGGGTAGGAGTTATTTCTGTGGCTCACTGATTTCACCATATAATGCCATGACCTTTGGAAAGCTTTTTTTCCCTCTTTGAGTCTATTCTCACAGCTGCTTTACAGAGGTCTGTTCATAGTATTTTCAGAGCGCCTAGAGGAGCTTGTTCATCAGCATTCAAACCTCTGGAGACAGACACAGCACAGTTCTGGTAAGAAACACATCTCCTAGCTGTGTGACATGTTTCACAGACAAATACTACAGAGAGTTTTCCATACACTACACAGAGCAAGTAGATAGGACAGTATCAAAGATGTGTGTTCCAGTAGCTTCTGGAGATACTTTTGTAGAATGACACACTTTGTAGCTTGTCTCTCTCATAACTACACATGTCAACTTTTCCTACCATCTTGCACTCTTTCAAAACAATGGCAAAGATAAGTGTTCTCTGACAGCTATAAAATAAAGTGTAATTGTACTAAATTGTGGGATACAAAGTGAGAATGTGAATAATGTGGATACGACTAAAGTCTAGCTATAGTTACTTGCTGCAAAATATTGATAGTATTTCCTATTTTGTAGGGCCCGCCTTGCTACCATTTCCAAATTTATTCATATCAGAATATTTTACACTATTCCATCTGCAATTTGTCATTCCTAATCCTAAAAGAAACTGTTTGAATAGCATCTGGACGAGAAGAATATCTAAGAACTGAGGCCAAAGAGGATTTATAGTTCTAGTCTATCAGTGATGGAAGTTACTTCATCTTTTGGCACTATTGCAGTGACAGTAAGATCAGACCAGAGTTGTGAATTATTTTCTATGAAGCCTGAAGAATTGGAAATGACTTCAAATGGCACTAGTAAGGGTTAAGTCTCACAAGGAGCAGAATTTGAAAATATCTAGAAAGGCCCTGGGTGGTTAGCTTTCTTCATTATGTCTTTTTTTTTTTTTTCCTGGAATTCACTTATTAGCCATCATCTAATATTGTAGATGGGTAGATGGATTTGTTGACCTTCCATCATATCAGTTTTCATGCATCAAAATTTATTGTTTTAATATAGAGTTGCATGTTCTTTACTGGAAATTTGACTAATTTCAGTGACAGATCTTTTTAGATTTATTGTGCCAGATGGTTTTTTTGACAGACAACTTTCTCCTTGTCTTTCTTTTACCTCGGAAGGATTAAAGTTTCTCTCTATACACAGGCTTTTTTAGATTATGTTTTTTCTTACTGATTAAGTTTCTGTGCCATTTTGTAGGTCAGGTGCCTACTCAATCTTAACTGAAGTCTTTGAGAAACCTGGGCTCTTAAGGACATATTCAGGCCAACACAACACAAAATACCTTCAGACACTACTACATTATATTTATAGGGTAGTCTTTCTTTGTGTATTTCAACACATTTTCCGATTCTCTAACAGAAGGAAATAAGGACATCCAATAACAGAGAAGAAAGCTCAACATTTAACTGACTGTTTGTAAGTCTAAACAAAGGTTTAAATTTAGACTGAAATTCTGGTTCAATAATTATTTATCCATTCATCATTGTCTACTCAAATTGTCCTCCTTCAGCACCTCAAACATATCTCAAATACAAAGACAAATATTCTTATTCTACTCAGCAAGGCAATCTACAGGACAACAATCTACATGAAGTGCTGAAGTGTGTTCACCTCTAACAACAAAGAACCAGATTGTACCTGGTCTATATGTACAGGTATGCAAGAAGCATTTTGAAATACAAAGTAGGGCTTCTGTGAAAGGGACTTGTTCTTACTTTCAGTTACCTGCCATTCAAAAAGGTGTTGGGGACATCAGGTAGAAATCAGGTTAATATGAGATTTCACCATACTAGACAAGTTTGCTGAATACTGCAGAATCTGTTTTCTTCCAAAGAATGAGGACCCTGCAGGCAGCAGTCCCTCACACTGATTAATCTCTTGGTTGATGACTGGACTGTATGGATGTCAGAATGAGATCCTTTATTTGGAGCACCTTTACTGCCTTCTGCCAAATCACCTGACAACGCTAATTGTCACCCACAGCTCAGACTCTTTTCTTCTGAAGTAAAATGTCATGTTTTTTACATAGAAGATAAACTAAACCTATAAACTAAACCTTTCACAAATTCTATAAGTGTCCAATTTTGTTTAAGAATATTTTTTTCCTGATATTTCACTGCAGCTCCAAGTGAAACAGGCATCAAAGGTCCACACACAGCTGACACAGAAGCAAATACCTTTAAAGTTTTCAGATCCATTCAATATCTAGCTAGGTGGCTGAAGTATGCCCATAATGTTTATAAATGTTTTAATCTTCACATTAAACAGGAAAAATAGTGAGGATGGTCCCAATTTTTCTTGAAGAAACTGAAGTGTGATCTGCACTTCCTTCCTTTTCAATTCTTTAATTTTAATATTCCTTCAATGCTTGTGACTTCCCAGGATGTACTAAGAACACGCTGCAAGGCAGTCTTGAAATGCAGCCCTCATATATCAAACACAGGACAGGAACTAACACACAGATACATGCAAAAAGAATGATTTTATCTTGTCCTGAGAGTCAGAAATATTGTCTGCCTAAAAGTCTCGATGCAACACATATGTTTAATTTTATCACACAACTGCTCAGAGAAAAATGTGTCAGTTCATTCAAGCTCCTTGCTGAACTATATAGTGCAACAGACTGTTGAGGCTGAGATGACTGAGGTCTCAAACACAGTAACGTGTTCATCATGCATGGTCCATAACATTCTGTGATAGATAAACCTTCTCAACTTATCATTTGGGGTTGTGATTTGTCTCCCTTACAATGCAATTTCTTGGAAAGATGAGTCATTCTCAAGCAAATGAAACGCTTTGCACACCATTTCTGTTCTGTCATGCATTATTAAGGGCCTGCATATCTTTATCCATTCATTTTGTGTAATTCAGCCATCCCTTATGTTCCTTCCCATAAAACACACTTGTGCTACTGTCACCACCATAATCCCATACACTGTGATACTGATGAAAGGGTCAGCACAAAACAAGCAACAAGAATAATCTTTATGTTCAGCAAGAAGTATGATTTTTGTGACCTAGTATTACTCCACAAAGAGTGGAGTGTAGATACTGGATATCTACACCCAGGGTATTATTTATTTATGCTGCCTTTACAGTTATCAAAAAACATTCACTTGAGTGCTAAGACTGATTTTTAATATGATATGTAAGAAGACTCTCTTGAATACTCTCTCACCATTAAATATAGTTATGATAGGAGAGATGCCTAAAGGAAACTTCTAGATGGCTAAAGCCAGATTACATGAGTCTTCTCCCACATGCATGCATGAACCTCTTAAGACGTGTACCTTGCACAGGAAGAGCTTTCACCTCACATTTGAAAGTTATCAATAAAATTATGCTGCCTAGCACTTTCTGATGGTCCATGAATTATTTTAGGAATACTGATCAGCCAACTTATTTGAAAGACAGTAAGTTTTAAGCTGGCAGAAAGCATGTTCATATTATCCAACTCCAATTTACTGGCCTTCCATAGGCAATTTTTCTTCTTAGCTTGACCATGCTTACTGAACTGTGTGTCTCTCAACGATCTGATAATGATTTTAACAACTTTTGGAGAACTGAATATTTTCTGACTGCAATAGCCACTATTGCATACAAATACTCCAACACTGACTTTTACATCTGATCTTGCATTCTTCACTTTGTGAACATAGAATTTCTACCAATTTCTCAGAATGCACAAATCCCAAATATTCTAGCTGGATATCTGATATCAAATCTTATGTCAGAGTAAGGAGGTTAGCTCTCTCAGCTCCCATCAGACCCAGTGATTTAATACAGAAGAGAAGGGTGACAAGAAATAACAAAAGGTTCAGAAATGGCCTGTCAAATGCCAATCACATCAGCAATTTTGGACCACGTTTTCAAAGAGACTCAGGATCTAAATGCATCAAGAGCATATTTTTGACTAACATAATGTTGCCTTATTGTTTTGTTGACAGGAAAAGTTTCTGACAGCTCTTTGGCATGAAAAGCTTTAGTCCTTATGTCTCGCTGAAGATTCACTTGCAGAAGCTCCTCCTTCTCTATGGTTCATAGCTAACCAGGGTAAAGCTGGTGACTAGGATTTATTCCCAGAGGAGAGAAAGGCAGCACACTGTTTTATACCAAGGTAAACTTCAAAGAAAACTGCATTATAAAGCTCATACCTTTGCAGATGGATACAGAAATATTTAGCCGAAACAGACAGGAGTGGGTAGGAAACTGGCCGTTACAGTAGTACCGAAAGAATTGATGGATCTGGAGAGAGGGCCTTAGGGAAATGTCAGAATGCTCATGTGCTGGGGAGTGTTGGGGATCAGCAGCCATGGGGGCTTTTCTGAAGGGGCAAAGCAGGACCCCGGAGCCTGGGCCCATCCCATGCCCTAGACAGAAGCAGGGCTGAAGGAAGAAACCTGGCCAGCCCCAGGCACTGGGAACTGAGTTGGGAATGGGCTGAGCTGGAATGTGGGCTCACAGGCAACCCAGGGCAGGGCTGTGAGAAACTGGAGCCCAGAGCTGCTACAAGGTGGGTCAGGCACGGGTTGATATTTGTGCGAGTGAAATGGACCACAGCAGGGGCCAGGCAGTAATATCAGGCCTCTTGATGCCCTCTGGACTGGGACCAGTTGAAAAACTGACCTTTTTAGACATCACTGAAAGCTTTATCTCAACAGATAACAGTGTGATAAGGAAATCTGGAAGTTTATCTTTCATATGTAACAGGTAAAAACACATACGCATATCATATGAAATATATATCCAAATAGTACAGTTGGACCGTCCTAAGGATAGGGAGACTGGAAACAAGATGAAAAACAAAAGCTGCTGTGCTACAAAGCAGTTTGGGACTAATGGAGAAAGAAAAAAGGCCAGGGTTTAATAATAGTCATAAATTATGTTTGTCACCAGTTTGGGTACGATAACATAAAAAATGGAACATGTAAAAATTTTCAGATTTTCAGCTGACCTAGTCAAGTATTATATGACTGTACAATGGTGAGTCCACCTGGACCCAAAGCCAGGCTCTACCTGCCTCAAGGCACCTCACTGCAATGACAGAACTAAAGTTTGCCATTTCAGTTGCCGCAAGGAAGAAAATGAGGTAGGTGGCACTGCATTGCAACGTGTTTGCAGAGAGTCATTATGACTTCTTTCTGGTTTATATACTTAAGGGAAGGTAAGAACTATTTCGACTGAGGGACAGTGTTAAAAGAGTGCTAAATGTGTGGACTAATAAAAGACTAATGTCTAATAAAATAGTTGTGGGGGAAAAGAAAATTAGATATTGATGCTAAGAATACTTATTTTAGAACAAAATAATGGTGGAGAAATAAACTAACAGCAGTGGGAGAAAAAAATTCAACTCTTTTTAAAGTTATAAACTCCACCCCAAACATAATGTTATCCAATAACTAGAATTTAAAGTGAGGAAACTCAAAATGTACCTTTCTTTAAGAAGCCCTTAAAAGTACCAAGTTGGAACTGCTAATTTGGGCAGGAGTACATTCACTAGCCAATTGTGAGACCAGATAAAACATCTATGTTCATTTTCCAAAAAGAAATATATTGCCTTTAAAAAAAGATTAACAGCCTGGTAGATGACTTGTTCAGCTCTCGTATGGATGAAACTGTAAGCAGTAAGATGATATATGGTATCTATGCAACTGAATGCCAACACAATAACACTTTCACATATTGAAACTTTTGTCTATATTTTTAAAAGAAACATTTGAAGTTCTTTGGAATGCTATAAATGTCCTATTTTTTGCCCACAGGTTTTGGGTGGTCTAATTTAAAAATTTGATGTAATAGAAAGCAATACCAGAACGCAATCTTTTTACATGTTGACTTTTTGAGAAGTTTGAGTTGTTCTCAAGTTGCTTCGGCACCATTTTTAGCAGAAATACACTTTCAGACATTACCTGACAAATAAGAAATTAGTAATGTTGTTGAAGAAATGATGTCTAACATGAAAGGGGTTATTAGTATACTTAAATTACACTGAAATTTTGTAATACTTTAGATGTCCCATAAAGAAGTAAAAGAACGTGTATGAGAACAGAAAAAAATTATTCATCTTGTCCATGTCTGGTTTTCAAAGACAAGGGAAGCTATGTTGGAAATGTTTTTTGCCAATGCAGTTGCAAAAAAAACTTCAATATTGCTCATTGCAAACTTTTCAACCAGTTTATTTCAAATGCTTATTCATTTTAGGTTGTCTTTCTCTTGTATTTTGTTTTTGACAATTCAAGCTCATTTTCTTAGATACAAACATGAGCAAATAAGTTTGTTACTTTCGTCTCTACTGCAGCCTTTAAAAGGTATTCACAGTATTTAAAATATTTAAAGAATTTTGTCAGTCCTCTCTACCAATGAAAAAAGTTTTTCTTTTTCATCCATGTAGAGTCCCGCAACTCTTAGTCTTAGATGTGTACTATCATTTTGTTCCAAGCGGTTCAAACTTGCTGTAGAGTGAAAGCAACTTGGTTTTAATTTAAAGAGCATAAGAATTTTCAGCTGAAGAGCTAGATAACAGCATTGATCAAAATAACCTAGAAAAGCACTTCCTCACCTGTGGGCTCCAATATCATTTTGACATATCTTAGAACAAAACTCTGAGCTCCGTCTTATCAACAGCAATAGTGTGGCCAGCAGGACCAGGGCAGTGATTGACCCACTGTGCTTGGCATTGGAGAGGCCACACCTCGAGTAATGTTCAGTTTTGGGCCACTCATTCCAAGGTGCTGGAGCAAGTCCAGAGAAGAGCAATGAAGATGAGCAACAAAATTCTGATGAGGAGTTGCTGATAGAGCTGGGGTTGTTCAGCCTGGAGAACAGGAGGCTCAGGAGGGACCTTACCTCTCTCTACAACTACCTGCAGAGAGGTTGCAGCCAGGTGTTGGTAGGGCTCTTCTTCCAGGTAACAAATGACAGAACAAGAGGAAATGGCCTCATGATGCACCAGGGTAGGTTTAGATTGGATATTGGGAAAAATCCCTGCACTGAAAGGGTTGTCAAGCACTGGAACAGGCTGCCCAGGGAAGTGGTTGAGACACCATCCCTGGAGGTATTTAAAAGATGTGTAGTGGGGCACTGAGGGACAAGGTTTAATTGTGGATCTGGAAGTGTAAGGTTAATGGTTGGACTAGATGATCTTTAAGGACTTTTCCAACCTAAATGATTCTGTGATTCTCTGATTCTAAATTTGAATATTACCAACATGAGATTTCCTCTTTCAGGGAACATTTAAGCAATCTTTATTTATTATTTGTTTCAGAGCTGCTATATTGACTTATTGAGGCACATATTTTTACTTTGTGTGGTCTGTGGTCCTGTGCAGTGCCCTCTGCACATAATTTTATTACTGAACTTAAAATGAAAAGCTGGGGTCATTTAACTTTGCTCATTTATTAGACTGAGAAATATATATTTTTATGGATTGTTTTAAAGTTAATATTTCTCTATAAAAATAGATTCAGTCTAGGATCTTGAGATCAACTAGAAAAACAATTATTGATACTTCCATCTAATTCTTTCCATCATTTTGATTTACATTCATTTTAGGATTATTATCATTCTAGAGTTCAGTGAAAGATTTTCATTAGTATAAAGACATATGACTTTTCATACTGGAGTCCTAAAAAGGTGAAAGAACTTCTAAAAGGCAGTTTTTAAAACTCAAATGCCTTTATCTTGGCCTATTATCTTGACATGAGTTGAGCACAAAACCTGACAGTATGACCTGAGCAGGGTCAAGGTTTGATCTGACCAGGGCAGGCTGTAGTTCAACTTTTCTCTCTCTCCACAACTTCTCTAAGACTAAATTATCTTTTATTTCGCTAAAAATAGCCCCATCCCTCAGATTTTAGATGTCTGAAAATTTCTCCATGTCCTGCCTCATACTTTTGTGGTCTTATTGGTTCCTCTTACAGTTTGAATTTTAGGAGCTATTTCAGTACATTCAGCTTGTGCTGGTTGTTTACAACAGTGTAACATATTTCAGTTTTGTATTTAACAAAAGATGTAACCCTCAGTTTTTTATTCGTCTCCACCCCCTTTATCAATATCTGTCTATATATCTACCTATCCGTCTGTCTGTCTGCCTGCCTATCTGTCTATCTTTCCATTCTTCCATGATTCAGCTGCCCACAGAACATCTTTACTTAACTGATACACTACCTTCTATACTTGCTCAAGCAATTTGCATATTAAGGTTCATTCCTTTGGTTTTGACTAAAATAAACTGTTGAAAAGTAATAAAAACCTGACATTCTTAAGGTTTAGGCTTTCATGCATAAATTAATTATGTCTTTTGATCACAATCACCTCTTTCTTCTTCAATTTATTTCTTATATCACAGCAGAGAATAAACAATGCTCTCATCAGAAAACCTGAGATAAATTTAAGCACAGTAATAGCAAGATTATGAGTTTTGAAGCCAGGAATAGTCCTGACCATATGAAAAATATGTAACAATTTATACAAAACCAATTCTATAGTCTTTAGTCAATGTTTTCTGAAAATTTGACATTTCTCTTGTTATTTTCAATTTGGAATGGATTTTTTAAATTACTTTCACCAGGTTTATTTTCAACCAAGCAATTTTATAATACTGATATAATATACAATTGCAGCTTCCTTTTGCTTAAGCTGATGAGTTTTAGCAAGCAATTTGGGATGAGGGTTCTTTTTTGTTTTTCTTAAATAGTGTCTCATCAATTGGTCAAACATTGCTATTTTAATTCATTAAAACTCACAGGAGTTTCACACTTGATTAAGAAAATGAATTAAGCAGAATGAAAATATCTCAAAGTCATTAATTGCCTGTTTATTCTAAAAGAGGAATATTAATAATTTCTTATAATGAAAGAAAGAATGAAAAAGTATTTTCCCCAAGAATAACTGAGCCACCACCACCACTTCACAGAACAACACTGCCAATAAAATGGTTTGATGGAGTACATTGCTGAATGCGCTGCATTTCTTCCTCCTAAGCTGTCTCCAGGATATCTCCATGGCACCTTTGATGGTGACTTTGCTGTAACCCACCTTCAAGTAGTGCTTGCAGTGCCCCACACTCCCACTGCCTTGCAGGACTAAAGCCTTGTTTAAATTTCTCTCTTGGTCTCATAGCAAACTGCAGAGCAGTTTGAGAAAGAACAGTACCTGATTTTTTCTGGTAATACTAGGAAAAGTGAAAACTAGCCAGAGATTTTCATGCAGGAGAAGGATTTAACTTCTACACTTTCTTTCACAGACATGTGGCTCTTCATCTTCTTATCAACCTCGGGTTACACAGGCTGCATTTATTAGTGGATAAGACTCCTCTATGCATATCTTTAAAATGACCCTCATTTTACTTCAAGACATTCACTTGTTCATTGTTTTCCCTATTAGTATGCCCCAGTGAACACTAGCATTCATCACTAGAAATGTCAGACATAACCAAGAATTTCTTCAAAAGCCATTTTTTATTACACATATGCAAAAAAAAAAAAAAGAAAAAGAGATATTTTATATAGCTTTAGTTTTCTTCCATTTGTCCTTGATTTATGATACAGTTCTCCTTGATTCCTTTGTTTGAGTTTTAAATGAATACCTGCTATGTAAAGAGTGCACAATATTATGTACATGTAGATAGGAACAGGTCCTCCCACATGCTACTTAAAAGAGAATTATAAAACAATGACGAAATGCACTGTCCTTTCACACTGAAAATCTCACTGTATAATCAAAACTGACTTACTTCATGTATGCAGTGTGCATTTTGTTAATTAGCTTTCTTCTGGCACCTCTGAAGCAAAAATCAATTTTTCACAGGATCATTTTTCCCTCTTTGTAATAAGTAACATTTAATATTTGCTGGTACTGTGATAAAATGTATTTAGAGGTATTTTTATGGAGTACTAAATTAAATGTTTCAATTAGAGCTTCAGTGAGCTGTTCAGCAAAGATTTCAATGAACCTCTGTAGGCCAACCTTAAAGAAAAATCCCCAGGCCTATATTTTCATGCACTCTATAAAGACGTGTCAGACTTGCAATTAAAATTATTCATTTTCCTAAATGAGCTGAGAGAGATCACATCTATTTTGCTCAATTACTCCCATTTTTACTATTTTTTTCTCCTATGTTATTGTGCCCATGTGACTCTGGAGGAGAAAGTAATGTGAGAGTTTGAAGTGCAAGATTGGAAATTAGGATCTGTAAGTTCCAACTTTGGAATCTGAAACAGAAAAGTTAATTTTCATTGTTTTTCTGAGTTTTCCCAACAGGCAAAACCCTTCAACATCCATCAGCTGAATATCTCTTTAGACTTTCCTTATTAGCATCCTCAGGGTCCTGCCATAAGATACTTATCCTAACACTATTGTTTCTTGCCCTGTCTCTTTTCTTTGGTCTTTAGGCTTGTCATCGCCCCCTTGAAACTCTTTTTATCTGCTGTCATTAGGAATCTTCCATGTCTGTCAAGTTAGAGCTTTGAACACTGCAAGTCTTATAAGAGAGTATTTCTTAATCTTTGTTTAGCAGAGTAGACTGGGAATATTCCTGACATCTTTTTTAAAATTTCTTTATTGTCTAGGGTTTTTTTTTATTGGTGGCTAAGGATTATGATAAAACAGATAGTTCCTATGAAAGTCCCAATCAATTTGATAGGAATACAGCCACGATATTTTTTTAATTATACAAGGTATGCAACATGTTCATAATAAAACCGAAAGAGACTCAAAACATTCTCTCTTGTCTCAATCACGCCTTTTGTGATTCAATCTCATAAATCTTCAGAAACATAAAATAGAAATTTTTTTCAAGCAACTTTTCCTTTGGAAAATTTATTCCCTAATGAGAAGTATTAACAATGCAAGAAGGAGGAAAAAAATTGTCGGCACTTTTATCTAAAATATTATGTAATTTTACTGAGTTTATATTAGTACTTTGGCAAAACAGAGACCTTAAATATAAGATAAATTTCTGAGATGAATCAGTGCCACAAGTTCAGATCTCTTAGACAACTATGTGCATCAAACCCATCACTCATTGGGAGTATGTGCATTTTAAAGGATGCAAATGTTTATCATTTATCAACAATTTTGGGTGGTATTTTTTGATAAGTTCCACTTTGAGTGGTTCTTTTTTAACCTCTTTTACATTAATTGTGCCTTAGACAAGTACTCAGACACAAACAGCTGATGAATTCTAGAGCACTCTAGCATGTATTCATGCTTAAATATGTGCTTTATTGATGTTCTGTAAAAGTCAGAATGGAAGAACAAAACAAAGGAAGCAAAGGGGAGAAAGCGAAAGTGTACTGTACATTTCCTCTCCCCTTAAAAGTGCACTTTCTAAAGCTGCTATGAAAAAATCAAAAGTATACACAGCTTGGATAATCAGGATGTCATACAGATTCAGCACTCTTTAGAAAGTACTCCAGAGACATTGTAGAATAAGAAATTCTTACGAATTAAATGATATTGAATTAAATCAGTAGCTTTCATAACGATCTGAGAAAGATTCTTATCTGAACAGATTATAAAGCAAAACTGTCATAAGGACAAAATCTCCTAATAAACACAAAACATTAGCTAAATACAGACAACACACCCAGAATAAACACCAACTTAGTCTTTAGACAAATAATACCCTACCATGTAATATTTTCTGACACTGACTAATGTTTTCTTTTTGCATGGGTAGCTCATAGGCACTCTCTAAGAAATTATTCTGTTTAGAGAGACTCAAGCAGCAAATAAACTTCAGTTGAGTGCACTTAGCTCTCAAGAACTGCACTAGAAATAAAAACAAACATTATTTAAATATCTAATCAGATAGATATCTAGTATATGTGTACTGCGCTGTTAAATTGGCTGCATCATACATATAATATATATCCTGTTTACCTTGTATGCAAATTTTAATGTGTTATTTTAGTGCAGTCATTTAATCTACACAGTAGAAAATATACAGAAAAAACAATTTTCCACTTTGATGACACGTTGCGTTCAATTCAATTTTTTTTATGGTCTAGGCAATTACACCAATCCTGAGAATGTCTTAGTCATTCTCTCTCTCAAACTTAGCATTTAATTAACAAAAATAATTGTATTTATATTATATCAGTATCTATGCTGATAGAGGAGCTACTGTATTTCCAACAAAGCACTATTTTCATTGGATGCTTTCTAAAAAAAATCTGCTAGAAATATGGCTGAAATCAAATTAATTATAAATGCAACTAAAAGGATGTCACAAGGTTAGAAACATCAATAAACCATGTGTCACAGTAAACATCACAGTAAATATGTTTTCAGGATCTAATTCTGAAGATTTATGTGTCACTTGACTTATCTTTTCTATTTCAATGTCTGCATATATCTCCCAAGACATAAGCATTATAAAAGCTGCCTATTGCTGCTTAAAAAATAGATGATTTTGTTTCACTAATAGTACAATTGGTTTCCCAAACAGGAAATTAGAAACAGCACCCTTAGGAGTATTTCTGAGCTACAGTGAAATGAAATAAAACTCTCAACATTGCTATTGACAGAACCTAATAAAATGTTTCACACTAAATTGCCTTTGATGCATCTGTACATAAAATTAATTATGCAAATAATATAATATCTTATCTCTATGGATAATTAGAACAGTAATCATACTTATGCTGGGTTGTGGGGTTTTTCTTTCACAGGTGAGTATTTTCCAAAAGTGGTGTGAAATAAGACAGTTATTTTAGCTATATGGTAATGGCCTGGTCTATCACAGAGGGGCTGATGCCAGGAGACCCCACCAAGGCCCATCCAGTTTAGTGCTCTGGACAGGGGCATCTGGAGCAGGACACTCAGGGCTGTGTTCAGTCAGGTTTTCAGCACGTCCGGGGATGGACATCACTGAGCAACCTGTGCCAGCACTCAGTTACCTACACAGCAGAAAAAAGTTTCCCTAATGTTCAGACAGAACCTCCTCTGTTTGAGCTAGTGCCCATTGCCTTTTCTTCTGTCACTGAGCACAAACTGAGAAGATCCTGGCTCCATCTTCTTTGCACCCTCCTTTCAGGTATTTATATACATTGATCAGACTTCCTGTGAGCCATCTCTTCTCCAGGCTGACCAGTCCCAGCTCTCTCAGCCTTTCCTCTTGAGAAAGATGCTCCAGTTCCTTCATTATCTTTGTGTTCCTTTGATGAAGGGACAATATATCCACATCTCTTTTGTACTGAGGAACCCAGAACTGGACACTGTACTTCAAGAGTGGCTTCACCAGTGCTAAGTAGAGGGGAAGCATTACCTTTCCCTGCTGGAAATACTCTGTCTAATACAGCCCAGGGTACCATTTGGGCACATTGCTGGTTCATGTTAAGCTTTGTGTCCACCAGAATCCTCAGGTCCTTTTCCTGGAAAGCCAAGCTGCTTTCCAGCTAGGTGGCCCTCACCATATATTGGTGCCTGGAATTATACGTCTCCATATGAAGGAATTTGCACTTGCCTTTGTTGAACTTAATGAGATTGATGACTTGGGCATGTCCAGTTTGCTTTAATATGCCTTAATCTAATACTCCCTCTCCTCCTCCAGGTCTTTTTTACTCTAGACTTTTTTGTTGCTCCCAAGGGCCTGGCATTCCTGAGGGCTAGTCTTACCAGAAAAGACTGAGGTGAAGGAGGACAATGAGGACTTCAGCCTTTTACATGTCCTTTGTCACTGGGACCCATTCCCACTCACAGAAGGCCTGTATTTTCCCTAGTCTTCCTTTTGCTTCCAGTATAGCTGGATCTTGTTGTACGCAACATCTCTTGTCAAGATTCAACTCCAGATGGGCTCTGCTTTTCCTAATTCCATTCCTGCATGCTTGGACAGTGTCTCTATCTTCCTTCTGACTGATCTGATCCTACTGTCACCTTTGTATAATTTCTTTTTTTTTCCATTTAATCAGGAGCTCCTTGTTCAAACCTGCAGGCTCCCTGCGACTTTGCTAGACTTCCTGCTTGATTGTTCTTGAGCTTAGGTGGTCTGTTCCTGTCCCTCAGCACCAGAGCAATTCTTAAGCATATGACAGGAAGCCTTGTGTAGGCAGTGTTGCAAACACATGATCTCATGAAGACCACAACTCTCCACTGTGCTGTAAGTACAGGTCACCCAGGGCAGAAGTTATCTGCAAAGACCATCTCATATCTCTTCCTTCAGAATTCTCCAACTCAAACACAAATGGTTTAAATATGCTGCCATTCCATACACTGTTCACACATTTTTCTGTGTCTCACACACTCATTTTCAATGACAGCAAAGAAGAAAATGGAACAAACAAGATATGTAGTTCATTAAATGCATGTCTCACAATCATGGAAGTTTTACCTTCTGCATTCCCCCACCTGCTGTCTTTGTTTATTGTGATCCCTTGCTGTGTTATGTGCAATTTAGATTCCGTGCTCCTTGAGGTAAGCAGCTGTCAGATTTTATTTGTCTGTACAATGCCACACACACCTATGGCACTATAGAAATAATTAATGATAACAATTTATGACAGAGTACATTGTTACCAATCATCACATATTGTGCGCACTCTTGTAAGACACAAAAAACTTTTCTAATGGAAGTGGAATAACATGCCCTATTTCTTGATAGTTGACTTCTTAATATATTATCTGCATAAGTATGAAAGATTCCAGAAGAAGGGCTCATTCTTCCAAAGCTGATCTGTATTTCCAACTTTTATACTTTAAAAATATTGACATTTCCTTCAAAATGTGCCTTTTTCTTTATGTCCTGAGACTGATAAACCAATTCTACTAATGCAAAGATCCTACTGTTATCATTGTGGCACATAACATGGATTTTCCACACAAAATTCTTTGCATAACAGGACAGGAGTAATGCAGCAATTATTTGATGTATGCAGACATAAACCAAAACACAGGAGTCTCTCTTCTGTAGATTAAATTAATTTGTCACAAATGTTAACCAAGTTTCTAGATGTGCAATAAGCTCTCTAGGAGACTGAATTTTCGCAGAGAAACTGATGAAAAAATCAAATTGCAAAGAATGGCCTGCAAGTACATCTGGAGTTTATTTTCTGTGGACCTACATACTGTGCTTTCAGACCAAAAATAGAGGTGTTTTCAGAATCACTGCATAAAGCTTTGCTATCCTGTACCTATATGTTTTAAAATTATTGATCATTCCTCAACAGTTAAAAATACAAAAATGTATTGCAGGTCTATAACACAGCAGAGGAAACTCTCTTTGACAAAACAGGCAAAAATATAAACTGTAAGCACTTTTAGAAAACCCTTTTTTGTGCATTATTTGTGGTTTTATTATTTGTTTTTATAGATGTTTCCATTATATGTAATTCTATAGCTCAGTTTGTACTGACATTTTTTGAGCTGCAGGTTTACTGACAAGTTTGCTGTTGATGGCACATGGTGTTGTTTCCTTGGTTGAATCTCTTAGAACAATGTCTTCACGTATTTCAACACTCTTTGTAACCTCTTGTAACACCAATAAAAATGAATAATATTGACCTTTATGAAGTACTTTGACTTCTGCCAAGGCATGAAGGTCTTTCTCTACAGAAGTCCCATGTACTGCCTGTACACCACTAAGGGAGATTTATTTTAGCTCCTTTACACGGACTGAATTTCACACCAAATTAATTTTATTAACTCATTACGCTAATTTTATCTTGTTCAAATGATATTTAATGCCTCTCCTTTCTGCAGCATAGATTGTCACACCTTCAGTCATGCAAACTGTACCCTGCCACGTTTTGATTTGGGCACGAACATATCTGCATTTCAACTACCCAGCAACTCTTTGCTAACTGGTAAACAACAACATACGTAATATATTGCATGTCAATATCTGAGAAAACCCCTATCAAAAATATGAAACAGTCTCATCTTCACCAGCACATTTTTACATTTTTTGTACAGCTTCTGTTACTTAATTTTTCTTGTTAAGTTGATCACTATACATGTCCGTAGCTTGATGTGAGGAAGAGAAATGGCAAGAAACCTTCATGCAAGCTGCAGTCTTCAAGGAGAGCCTTAGGAGAAACAGCTATCAGGTTATGCAGGGCAAATACCTCCCTACCCCTAACCTTCCTTTCCTTCTCCTCTCTACTCCACACTGCAGACATTCACACTCCTGCTCACCCTCCTCTATCTGTGTGACATTTCAGCAACGGCAATTTCTTGTATTGCCAGAATTTTTCAAATTTATGTTTTTCCAAAACCCCCAGTCTGACATTTCTAAGATTTACAGTCTTGATTGTCACAATTTGGTATGTTGTTTTCAAATTGAAAGTTGTATTACAAGTCTTTTAAAAAGTGATTTATCTTTCTAATTAAATCTAGCAACTTGTGGCATCTTTTAAATGGAAATTGTATTATTTACTGGGGACACAAGCTGGTGTTTTCTTGATGTTTACAAAGGAAACACAATTCAGAAGTGAGGGGTAATATGCATGTGTCTTTAAGACCTGAGCACAAATTACATGAATACTGAAGATACATAAACATGTATGTAAAAATGTCTACTTATCAACTGAAATTTATTTATGACTCAATTCTGAAAGAATGAGAAAGCAGAGTGTCCACAGAATGAAAATCTGAACCAAACTAACATACGCAATATAAATATCAGATTTGACCCATGCTAGCAAGATATTTTTGCTGAAGGAGATAGAAACTTAGAAACATCTATGACATTTACATCTCTTTCCTAACTGTAATCTTTGCTGCCATTTCAAGAGAGCCACCTCAGGGCAAAACCAGGAAGGTGTTCAGTCATACACACAAACACTCATAAACAAGAGAGGTTGGGAACTGGGTACTTTACTCAAACTGGAGTAAAGTGAGATACCTACAAAAGGACTACCTGTGTTTATTACATTCAATGTAGTAAGAACATTCTGTCACTGAAACTGACTGGCTTGAATCCACCCATACCCATATTAATAAATATCTTATTCTTCAAGATAGAAACAGCATAGTCTCCTCCTTACAATAACTTTCCAAATGTGCTCAAGAACTGTACGGGAAAATGCAAGCTGGCCTGGGCCCAAAAGTGTTCCAGGAATATTCTAAAATTTAATAGCAGAGATAATTATGCTCCAGTGCCTATGGCTGTTTCCTGACACTGTTTTCTGTATGGATACAAACACAGCCAAAATGTCTGGTTTATATTTCTCAGGCCTTTTGTGCAAATTGGTATAAGGTATTTTAGATTTGACAGTACACATAGATTAAGTGACTGGACACCAACCTTCAAAAAAAGTTTCGATACACATTTCAAAGAATATTATAGTAAACAAATAGACTGCTTAATAGAGAATGTAAGCCTAATAATAAGAGGTGTGTTTCTTTTTTATGTTCTGCTCATAATGTTTAGAAATAGTCCTTAGACCTAGCAGTCTGCATGCCAGAAGCTGAAAAGCACTGCTTCAAAATAATCTGACATTAGTATACAGATAGACATAAAGGAAATTATATATTCCCTTTATGGTAGATGATTAACTGGAAAACTACTGTACATGTTTGGTCTTTAAGTTTTGGTTGCCTGAACTGGGATTTGATATCAAAGTCATAATTTGATGCTGCTTTGCATGCTCTGCCATACTTTAGAAAATAGCTAGTGGTCAGAACAAATGAGAGGAGACATGCAAAATGAATGTAAGTGCTAGGCAGCAAAAGTTTCTTACTTAAAAACTTAAGACGGCATGATTTCCTTGTTGTAACCATAGCTATTATCTTCTCCTAAACAGGTTATTGTCATGCTGGTATAGTTAAATTTAATTTATGTATTTCTAAACCAGGTTTCAGATCTTTAGCAGAAGTTAAGTTTAGCTTTTTTCAAACTCTGCTCTCAAAATGGACTGTTTCAGAGCTGTCTGCCTAAAAGGCAGAAAAAAGCAAGGAGAGCTTAATCCAAATTTCTGTGAAGGCGGAAGCAGAAGAGCCACATCGAGCTACAGGCAGGGTTTTTTACTGGAATTTGTGTAGTTTGACCAAACTCAGTGTTGTTTAATTGCATATGTCTCACTAACATGAAGCCTGAACTTAACACCTTTGTACCCTGATCCTGTTAAAGAGTTAAAGATTCACAAAGGAACTTATTTTCAAAATTCAGTATTCTGATGCAGTGTAATAAGTGTAATAGGACTAAATTAAACACACTGCTCCCACTTTACACCCTAAGCAGGACATCCATGGAGATGGGAAACATTTACACAAACCAATAAGAGGTACACAGTAGAAAGTCAGGTGTCAGAGAGTGTGCAAATATTTTCATTATGGTTTTTTTTGCATTTGAAATGTAAAGTAGGTAAGGCCTGTCCTCAAACAATGCAGGAAAAGGCAGCAGAGAAAGAGAGTGATAAAAGGGAAATGAGACATCTGGGGTCAAAACAACACTCTGAATCAGACTGAGTGAGGACCTGATCTTATGTATCCTGTTCAAGGAGACATAATGATCACCAAGTTACATGGGAAAAAAATCTACTTTCTTAGGTTTCTTTCAAAAAGAAATTACTTTGGCACCTAACTCAAGTTAGAGAACAGAACAGTGAATCTCAGATGGAAGAAGATACCATTTTACCCCGATGAATATCACTCAGACACTATCCTGCCTCCCTAAAGAGGCCAGGACATAACATCCCTCTCAACAGCATTTTCTGTTGGTGAGCTAAACTCACTTCTAAGAATTACTCCTCCAGTCATCCATGTCTTTCCAGGTATTGCGAGGACAGCCTAGGCCCTACTGAGAGATGGCAAATTCCATATGACAGGTGAGTATCAAAATTAGTAAGTGAGTTTAGAACTTAGAGATGATGCAGCTCTAAAACTCTGGTTATTCTTATTCTATAGCCATTTCTGAAATTTCAGCAATTTATTAGTATGCATTTTCATGAAAACCATAGTGCTCCTTAGGGTAAGCAAGACTGAAGTTTCGATCAGCAGCAGATTGTTTTATATTCTGAAAAGCCTGGCTTTGATGGACTTGCACATTTTTTCTTCGGGCAGATCTGTCGGGATGACAGAATGAAATGGCTGTCATCTTTCTGGGTGTCGTTTGAACAAAAATGCCATATTATATTCATCTTTTCTACCTACCACAGCTCCTTCTATCAGAAAGAAAGAGCTGCTGATGTGTGGTACTGCCAGGGTCAGAAATACCTCGAAGGAAATACCTCCTTATCTCTGCCATGTACACCAAAGCGCATTTTCACGTCTGTGTAAAGGGACATAGAACTCATAACACTAAACTACACATTTGTTTATTCTTAACTTAATAAACCACAGCATTTGGTTGTGATATCCCAAGATTTGGTTCACTCACTACAGGCAGAGAGCCCCTGCATAGCAGGGACCAGTAGTGCTGATGCCCTACCAACCCTGCTCTGTGTCAGCGTCCAGAACACTGCAGCACAGCACACAAAGCAGGACATGCCAGGGATTTGATAGCTTAGTTCAACTGGTTTTTAAGCATAAAGTTTATTAAGTTTAGTAAGTTTACTGTGGAATGCAGAGTTCTAAAACCCCGAGATTATGAGCTGAGCATAGCACATCACCTGTGTCTGCTTCATGTTGCTAAGCTTCCCAAAAGAAATAGATACTTTTACACAGAGAAAGACCTTTTCTGTATGGAAATCCCACCTGGCTTATTACCCCTCATAGTTGATTATCTCTGTC
Organism: Atrichornis clamosus; assembly: GCA_013400975.1. Classification (NCBI taxonomy): domain Eukaryota; kingdom Metazoa; phylum Chordata; class Aves; order Passeriformes; family Menuridae; genus Atrichornis; species Atrichornis clamosus. Next base: position 35,531 of record WBMZ01013854.1, read on the forward strand.
ACTTCATTTACAGGACTCTACTGAACCTTTCCTAATGCAGATTTTGGGGAAAAAATAGTATTAAGGTCCTTTTCTAGATATTGACTAGCAATGGAGAGTTACATATATTGTATGGCATTTTAGGATATTTGGCCTCAGCTTGGGCAATGTCACATGCCTCAGACCAGCAATTTACACAGACCAGTTGTAACAAAACCTTGTACAAAGTACCAACGTGGCTGTGTGAGTTCATGGATCCACAGTGCCACTACCTCTGCTGCAGCTGCCACAGGTGAGTGCACTGTCATATTTTGCACTGCAGGAGCAGAATTCTCTAACTGAGAAAATCCATATAAAAGGCATTTGCTGAGTTTTATTTTTTTCTTTTAACAACTATACCAAGATTTATCTTTATTATTTGGTATTACACAAGCTCTCAGTTACCTAAAGATCAGTTAACTAAAAAGATCTTTAGGTAATTGAGTTAACTAAACTTTAGTTAACTCAGTTAACTAAAGATGTCTAGATTTTTAGTTTATAGATCTAAAGTGCCAAGTTGTGAGAGATACTGAAATGTTAACATCTTGCTTTACAAACACATCTACTTAAGGGGTATATGCAAATATAATAATTTACATTACATATACATTCACTGACCAAACTGCAACAGGAAGTAAAACCATACTGATTCCAGGAATCCTACCCTAGCTGATCAAACAGTAGTACTTATTGCTTTCACAGCCGAAGCAGAACAGAATGTGACAAGTCTCCAGCCATAACGCTCATGGCTTTGCACAAACTTTTTCCTTTAGTAGAAGAAATCAAGCCTCAGACTTTGTGCTGGAACTTATTATAGTGGTTTAACCATGCAGCCAGTAGCTTACACTCCCCAGTGGGATGGAGGGAAAGAAGGGATGGAAAACAGTTTAATAGGGGGTGAGGGTGAAAACTCATGTGTTGAGATAAAAACAGTTTAATAGGCACAGCAAAACAGGGAAATCATTCATCACTTCCCATGGGCAGGCAGGTGTTCAGCCATTCCCAAGAAAGCAGAGCCCCATCACATGTAGCAGTTTGGGAGACAAACACCATCACCCCAAATGTCCCCTCCCCCTCCTCCTTCTTCTCCCAGGTTTATATGTTGAGCATGGCACCATATAGTCTGGAGTATCCCTTGGGTCAGTGGGGTTAACTGTCCCAGCTGTGTCCTCTCCAAGCTCCTTGTGCATCCCCAGCCTCCTTGCTGGTGAAGTGGTACGAGAAGCAGAAAAGGCCTTGATGCTGTGTCCGCACTGCTCAGCAATAACTAAAATATCCCTTTGTTATCAACACTGTTTTCATCACAAATCCAAAACACAGCCCCGTCGACTGTGAAGAAATTTAAACGTGTTGTAGCAAAAACCACTATACTGATAAACACTTCCAACTTCAAAATCTCTGGTTTTTAAATGTATGCCTGTGCCTCAAGAAAGGTAGATCGCTCTATACCAAACCAGATGAGTGCAGAAACACACGTGAAGCAATTTGCAGCCACATGAGAGGAGTGGATGGTCAATGGTCCAGCAGTAGTCTTCGGATATGGAAAAGAGGGTGTTATTCCTGTAATTTCTGTGGTGTTGAAAAGCAGGAATAACACAAAATCCCCCACTTTCAACAAGATGAGTCAGACTCTAAATTTCTTCAGAAAGTGTAATTAGCCCTTTTAGAAATATTATTCACTAAAACCTCTAATAAATAAACCAAATTATGTAAGCATCTACTTGAATTTTTTATATATTCTACATATGATTTTCCCCCCTGAATAATAAGTAGATTTTTCAAAGAAAACAATTACCCAAACTGACTTGTAAAATTGTGACTTGTTATACGAAGTTGAAATTCAGAAGAATTCAGTAGGATTTAGTGAAGATACTACAGACTTTTACCTATGCAACATAGCATAAATTTTCACAAATCTAAATGGAAAGACATATTTTTGAGGGTTTAATATGCAGATCCTTTCCTATTAAATGTCCCAGTAGAAATTAAACTGAATTTGAGTTATGAAAAAAAATAAAATTCCCAGTTTGTAAAAATACATTTTTTTTCTTCTCTATTTAATCTCTGCTCTGGGAAAATAATGTCATCTTAAGAAAAGAGTAAAACAGCCCAGGTAAAATTTCAGGATCTGTCCCTACAACCCAGATCCAAAAGATGCTTTGACACCTGTATCCCAGTGATTTAAGTTGGACTTACATGTGACAATATCTTTGAACCTATTTGTGTCTTCCTATATAAAAACATTTTGTCATCATGAAGGTATTCCCAAGAGGTTTAAAGGTTGATGACATACTGTAGAACTGAAAGGAGCAGGCGATTCTTTTCTGGGTCACAGCTGGTATGGCTCTATTAATTTCAGTGGCATCTCAAAGATTTTTAATCTTCCCCTGAATTTTCCCTTTAAAAGCATGAAATACTAGAAAAAACAATTGATTCTATTAACAGGATGACAATGTAAATAATTGATTGACAATAACACAGAGCTCTTGACTTCTAGGGAAAGAACTGTAGCATTTCAGTCTGTTCTTTAGCTCTCCAGCTTGTAAGAGTAGGTAAAATCAAATGACATGGGCTGATATTTAATACGTGTGTAACAGTGGTATTGTGAATCTGATGCCTTTTTAAGCAAACTGCAGTGCACCAAAGTGAGTTAAATAGCTAATGAATTATGAAACAAAAAGATGGTTGCCACTAAGAAATCTCTTGAGCCCAGGTAGTGTGCTGACAAACATTTCAGGAGTGCCTGCTGTGGTTTGTACAGGTGGTAGCTCTCCTACTGTGAGCTCGATGCTCCTGAGGCTGTTTTCTGCAGAATCCTTTTCCCTGGAGTTTCCACCACCCCACATGGGAGGAAAACCTGTCACGATGCCCCAGCTCTGCAATTTCTTGTCTGGTCACCTTGTCCCTGCTGTCCTAACCTCACTTTGCTCTGGTGGGAATGGCAGACTAAGACTTGTGACCTGCCACTGTCACTAAAAATTAGAGCCCGACACTTCCTCTTAGTTTACAAAAGGAAATCACTACCTCCTGAAAGGTTTCTGTATGTCTCTGAGGTAGAGGGGCAGCTTGACCTGCGTAAATATAATCTGTCTTTGAAATGTCTGGTGGTCTGGACAGAACCAGTATTTAGCCTGGCAACTTAGGAAATCACTTATTTGCTATGTCTGGGAAAAAAAAAGTTACAGGGGAAGACTGAGAAGCAGATACACGCTTAATTCATAAGGACACATATTTATTTAAGCAGCTGGCAAGTATCCAAATCCACCAGGACTCTGAAAGAGTTATGCTTGTCACCAAAGGTTTTGCACAGGCCTGTAGATTAGTCATGCTCTAAATGAATTGCCCATTCAGCACTACAAACTCTACCTGGCTACTTGCTAGCCAGAAAATGTGCGTGTGATAGCAAGAATGGACAGAGTGAGACACTGAGTTGTTATGTCCATGGCAAGGAAGCATTTGGCACAATCTCAAGATGAGCAGGGCTGTGTTAGTTACCTGTGATCATCCACAGCTGCTTCTACACTGCACCAGCAGGCACAGAGTCACATTTAACAGGCTGCTGTACCTTGAAGTAGTGACCAAAAGTTCAGCAAGCCTGCCTTAACTTTCCACTTTTCTACCTTACTGTCCCTGCATCAGCATAAATGGTAATTTATCATGCAATGAACTAACTTTGGCAGGGTTTCTAACAACAACTGTTCCATGTACCTGGGCAGAAACCTTTTGCACTTGCATTTAAGGAACTGAGCAATATGGTGCTTATTCACACATGTATTTACTTTCCTATCCACTAAGAGTGGGCTTGGAATATACATCTGCCTCAAAACTTTTATTACAATCCACCCTCTGATATCATAACATTTAATATGCTTCCCTTGGATCATAAAGTCTAATCAGCCTCAGATGGGAAAAAAGTTTTGGGAGAAAAATATCAGGCACTGTTTCTGTAGTGGAAGAAAAAGTTGAAAGGAAAGTTGATGGTGGTAAAAATAATGAGAAATACCCTGGGTAGAGGGGAAGTCTTGAGTGCTTGGAAAGTCAGAAATCTGTTCTGAGATGGAGGGAGGGAATGATGTTTGAGAAAAAAATTGTGGAACTCAAGAAGGGTCAATTAGGCGATACTCAAAAAGACAGAAAAAAAGGGAGGGATTATAGTTGAAAGGAACACATTTGGGAATGAATTTGTATGGAAAGTGAAATTAGAACAAGGTGCCCCAATAACATGCATAAAAAGTCAGGTAAAATTGCATCTTGAGTGGCACAATATTCTGGGATTGAAAATATGCATAAAATGAAGGATGGTTTTGGCTATAGAGGAAGAGAGGCAGAGACCTACAGGTTAGATTACTTGGCTATAACCACATTATTGCTGAAGAGCAGTCTATAGATGAGGTTAGGGCACAGTGTGCTCCTTCACCTCCATCCCCACAGCTGCTTCACAGACGGCCTTGCACAGCCCCTGCGGATGTGGTGTGGTGGGGTCTGGGGAAATTGAGTGCCTGTGTGTACATGGGACACCACTCACTCTGGGGCATTGCCCACCAGGGCCAGGCAACTGGGCTGCTGCCTCAGGTGTCTGTGCAGCTGGGGAATCAGGTGTCAGAGCAAGCAGGTCTCAAGAGACAGCAGAAGTAAATTCACCATGGCTCCAGGGTCTGGGTGTTTGAATGTTAGTTTTAACTAACCAGCAGTTTCCTCCACACTTCTTTTGAGCATTGATTAAAATACTAATGAAGGCAGCATGAACTGTGAGAAAACAGACTGTGTGAAAAGCAAATGTGACTTGAGAAGAGTGCATCAAAGCAGAAAACCACACTGATAACCAATCACTCAGACAGCAATACTGTCTCCATAGAGTGTGAGCAGAAAAGAAAATTCTATATGTAAAGTTAATTCTGGCTTCATGTCATATCACAAACATGCCTGTTGTCAGTAGTCATAAGTAGTGATAGCAAGAGCTTAGATGGTTGTAGCATATTTAATGTTTCACTTTTGTATTTACCTGAACAGTGAAGTTTTATGCCAGTTACTATTCCCTTCTTAGCCAGCAGCAGCAGACTCCTTATTCCCTGAAGTCTGTTCTCAGTTAATTGCACTCATGAGTATGGCAAATCTAGAATTATTATTCTTCAGCAAATCCTTCCAACTCCATGGCCAGGAAACTGGTATGACAGCTAGGCATTATAAGCAACATTATCACCTCACCTAACATACTGGTCTAATATTTTAACAGTGCTTTTTTAACTATCAGAAATTGACATCTATCCTGTGAAGTAGAGGGATCAATAAAACATACACATGCACAAATAAATTAAAAAGCAATCCTCCACAAAAGCAGAATGAAAATTGATGCTACAATCTATTTTGCACTTTAGTTTACAGTGTACAATATATGAATCCACACAGACAGCACATTCCAGGAGAAGCTGCGCCCAAGCAGGGCAGCTTGTGGTAATAACAGATTAACTTCATTCCTTTTGAAGGCAGTGCATTAGTCCTACATTTTGGAACTGGCTAGTTCCATTAGCCATTGTTGTCATAGATTGTTTTTAATAGCCATCCTGAAAAAAATTAGTTATCGGTTTGAAAGTGTGCCTTTGGGGCCAGTATCACAGTTGGAAGATCTCTGCTGAATTTTTGTAGGCTTATACTGCTTTGCTCTGGTGTTTACATGCAGTCTCATTCTGATTTAAATGTTCTGAAGGAAACAGTGGCAGTCATTACACCAGCAGAGTTTTCTTTAGTGCTTTCAGTATTCTTTCTGTCAGAGGTTACATAGCTTTGCTGCTTGACTGTGTTGTAAAAACTGGTTTTGCTTAAATCCTTTTTTTTTTCTTTGTGAAGATAAGTGACAGTGTCTTATACATCTAAGGCAGGAAAACAGGTTTTAAGAGACCAATTCTAACTCTTAGATAGGGTCTCCCAAGTGACATTCCCTCTGAATATACTGTCAGACCTCACAGCATTGCACTGTGTCCCCACACGTCTGCATTACCACAGCTCAGATCCTTCTGCTTGCTGCTTAACTGTGGGAAGGACTCACTTTCTGTAGGGCTTGAACAATAACACTGAAGTAGATGAAAAGATTCAACAGATGTCAGCAGACTTTGGCTCAGGACCTGCTCCCATTGCACACTGTGATGAAAGGTGTGAAGTTTGCTTTGCTGGGTTTTATCTCGAGGAAAGATGCTTTTTCTGAAGGATGTCATGAACATCAGCTCTCAGTGTCAATAGTAAATGTGAGCTTGCAGACTTGCCTAAAAGTGACCAACTTTTAAAAGGTTCAGTCAAATTGTAAAATCTAAGCTGAATAATTCAACTCTAATCTCTTTTCACAGAGTTCAGGAAGGCAGTAGATAGTGGACAACTCTGTATCAGAGTAGGCTTCTATTTCAAAGGCTCTTGTTCAGAAATTAAACCCAAATAATGTAACCCCAAAAGTATGACTGAAGCTAGGTAAAAGAAAAAAATGGCCTGAAAAATGGTAGTAGCCATGGTTACACACACACACCCCATCACAACACAATGGTCCTGTCGTCCACTGCACTGAAAATCTCAGTTATATCCCCATGTAATGCAAGGCTTTGAAGGAAAAACAAGAAGAGGCAAATCACTGCAGCTCTTTGAATCAACAAAGCACCCAGTTCCACTTGAAAACCTGAGAGTTTTCAGAACTATGTAGGAGGAGATTGATTGTTCTACAGGTACACCCTAAATTTTAGAAATATATATTGAGAAACACAATGAGCTAATTTCTTGCTTAAGCAACAATTTTGCATGCTATCTTAGGAAAGGTAAAAAGGCAAGCAAACTGAGGAAGAAATCCCAGGATTGCCTTTTTCATATCAGGTGACTCCACTAATGAGAAGTGCTAAATATTTCTATTTGGACTGTATAATGCCTCAAAGCTTCGACATGTCAGATATTACTGGCTTTCTATAGCTTTACATAATGAATCAGGGCATCTACAGAATATCTGTTCTATAGGACATCATTCAGAAATGCATGCTGCCACAACTCTCAGAGCTTGTACAGTTGCTGAGTACTTTCTAAAGCAATTTTCCCCAATCTTTCAAAGAACACATACACTGCTACCTTCCAAAGCACAAGGTTTGCCTGAGTTGGTCCAAATCCTCCACATGCGAGGTTGGGAAATTCCAGATGGACATGCTGCTGACCCAAGGGCTGCTAGTCCAGGCCTTTTTCTGTCCATATTTTTTCCTGAGGGCCATGGCACAGCTGCAGTCTGGCCATCAGGAAACCAGCCAGTTACCAGACACATTCTCCTCTCATCTGGGCCCTGCTGATGGCTCCCAGCCACAGGAATGCAGCTGTACAGCTTTGGGACTGTGCCTGGCTCAAGGCTGGGTTGGGAGCATCTCTATATCTGCTTTTGCTATATAGGGAAGCCTTAACCTTTTCTGTACTTCAGTTAACTGGTGAAACAGATAAAAGAAGTTTCCTGCTTTCCCTGAGTGTTCTCAGCCAAAATACATGAAATCTTGGATGTACTTTTCTCATGAAGCACAGACTGCTGATGGCATGGCTGAGTCAAGAAGAATATTTTAGTGGCACCCTGAAGTAAGTGTTCAAACTCCTGTGAGGTATGGAGCTGTGAAGTTTTGCTCATCCAAAAAAGGCAGAAGGGACTGTTCTCCATGGACGGAGTTGCTGTCACCAGCAGGCATCTTTTATTGAATTCAGCAGAGCTCAGACCACTCGAGTCTTAATTGGGAAAGAAAATAATTGGCAAAAACCCCAAGTTTTGTTGTCCTAGTCTGACAATAGTGCTGCATAATGCAGTCTGTATGCAGAACAGTACAAATCACAAGTTTAGTTCTTGCTGTAATTCTCTGGAGTATAATGTGGCAGCAGGGGTCCCAATTATACTCAGAGAGAACAGTTTCCTGAATGGAGTCACAGAGGAAGCCCCAGAACAAGGCTAAGGGTATTTAGATTCTGCAGTTCAAAAAAAATGACATCTATCATGAGTGGCTCCTGGGAAAAGGGTAATTGATCAGAAAACATGTTTTTCTAAAGCTTAGTCTCCCCATGACTTTGTTTATTTTTAAAACATAATTCACTCTTAGAGAGCATCCAACAAGAAGGATAGGCAACATATTCACCAGCTAATCAGGATTCTTTACTCTGTGTTTGCTGCAGGTCAGCAATTGATTGGATTTAACTAATTAGTTAACTTGTGTGCCTGAAGACATTAGGCCATGCTCAGAAGGGGTGCGAACACAGATTCAGGGTAGCCAATCTTTTTAGATTTTATAAAATATAAGGCAAGAAGAGGAATGTAATATAAGGAATCTAGAAAGGAAATAAACAAAAGAAACCCTAATGGGGAACTGTAAGATACTCTAAATTAAAGTAATGCTCTCTTCCCACCACCTACTCATATCTAAACAATCTCATGGATAATTTCATAATTGTAACTACTTAGAGTCACTTACATGCACTAGTAATAAATAAATTATCTCTGAATTTGGGTCCATTTTTGGATGAGGCTTCAGACATCTAAATTTTCTAGTAAAATCTAAACTAGTTACCCTAACACATTTCCCAATCAGTGCAGGGGAATGATCATCTCTGGCTGAAGATTTATCACAACAATCTGAAAACTCTATTTTAGAAACACTTTCTGGAGGTGCCTCCCTCTTCTAAGTGATGGCTAGCCTCCTTCCCATAGTACCAGAGTCACAACGGGGTCCAGCCCATAAATGGAGTTTCCTTTAGATGAAAAACGTTTACAAATAAAAATGTGTTTTCATTCTAAATCAAGAAAGAAAGGTCAAAGTGCTGTCAATTTTAGCATAATGGAAGCTCCAAGAAATATAGAATCAGAAATATTGAACCATTTGTTCTCATCGTGTCAAACTGTCACACTTTGCTAATGCCAAAATATCTCAGAGAGTTAAAAGCATTTAAATAGCACTGGAAAAATACAAAATATAAATTAAAATTATAATAGAGATGAACAATACAGTCTGTCAATATGAAAGTAGCTCTAAATAAGTGATACAGCATTCTTAACATAGCAACTAGTTTAAAATTATATAAAGAGTCGTCATAGCAAAATGAGTTTTTCTCTAATACATATTTTGGAGAACAAAAAGCATTAGTTTCAACATTTGTTTGAAAATTTTATCAAAATCATAAATAAATAGATTACAAACAAAACCGTATTTTCAAGTGCAAAATTTCCCATTTCTCTCTAAAGGTTTGGTTACAGCTCATAGCAGGCTCTTTGCTGCTGGATGGCAGCTGCCGTGCCATGTCCCCACCCTGTCTTTGCTGGGTGATGGCATCTCAGTAAAACGCCATTTGGTGCATGTTTCAGCTCTAGATACTCCCAAAAGCTGTGGCAATACTTTTGCATCTGCCACCCCTGTAAGCAGGAAATCACACTCTACTGTGAAGCACCATTATTTTGAGAAGTGAGTAGTACAAGTCTTCCAGTAGTCTAAGTGTTTCCAACTTTAGAAAATGTTAAGTGCCGACCAACAGGTTCCTCCTTTACAGCTGCCCTGTAGCAGCGCTGAGAGGGCTCTGTGCAAAATCTGACCTTCTTAATGACACTGCAATGCCAAGCAGGAATGCATCCTTTGCTTCTTTGGACTTTGTATAAACATCTGTTACCTGAACTTTTGACCAATTCACAGAGTTTTTCTTCTGATTTTAATGCTTATCATTAATGACAAATGTTTGTGTAATAACCATTATTGCAACAAGTAAATGGAGACTTCCAAGGCTAACTCTTTTTTAAACTAGATTTAAGCCTTGTTGTGATTGAATGTTATGCCTTCTGTGTATTATTAAAGGTCTAAAATATAGAATTTCCATCCAAGGATTTCCTATATGACCTTATTTTTGAAGTGAACTTTTGTACTGAGCAACCAATAATATGAATTAGCATTTTTGCTTTTTATCCTAATCTCTACCCTATTTTATTCCCCTCACCCCATGTCTATCCTATAGTATAGCTGTTTCTGTCTATGACAGGCAAAATATGACAGGTTATGAAGGAATGGTATAATTCAGATATAACTCAATTTAACAAGTTAAAAGTGAGGCTGAAGTATAAGAGAAACCTAGAGAAAATACATTTCAAAAAAATTAATGAATTAGCTCTGCTTTTATGGGTTACCCTAAATTTTAAGAGCTACAGCTGTCAGTATTCAATTCATCAAGATAAATGAGAATAAAATGTTAGTTTTTAGCAGTGATGACAAGATTGTTACCAGCAAATGAGGGATGTTATCCTGGCTGTTGTACATTGCTTAACTGCCATTCTCCATGTAAAACCAGTAATAATGTAGTCTCCAAACTGCAGCTAATGTCTCCTGAGTTATTCTCTCATGGAGACCATATATGGCCTCTGACTTCACAGGAGAGATTTTATAATGTTCCAGTGAAAATTAATAATGGAGAAAAAAGGCAAGATGAAGGTAACAGCTGCCACTTTGAACTGACATCGGACCAAGCAAGCTGGGAGACAGGGCTAAAAGCATCACGCATTGTCCTTGCAGACACATTGGTGGACCCCATGTGTCCTCATTCTGTATGGTTCCCTGTTCACAGCTCTGCACAGGTCCACCATGGCAGTGAGTATCTGGAAAGTCAGATCCCACAGCATGCCGTCCACAATGGCAAGCTGTTTTCAAGAAGCTCTGATGAAAAACAGGTGCTTTCTGCATGAAGAAAACACTTGGTGTGAGAAATTTCATGAAAGAAAGTGACAGTGTTCCACATAAAATGGAGGAGAGACAATCTGAAATAACTCACTGAACACATGAAAAACCTGAGATACTTCCTTTGATGAGGACATCTTTCCCAAGCTACCAGGACTTAAGGCTATGTGGACTGACAGGGATGAACAGTATATAATAATTGTGCTAGAATAAAAATATAATAGTTTACAGCTTCCAGCTGCATGTCCTCTTTTATCCATTTTTACACAGTGAATGGATATAATGACAATGGAGCTAAAGCCATCTAACTCAGCTACCTAAATGCCAAGCCCTCATCCCATGAATAAGTAAAGGGTATTAAGTACTCAACTGAGTAGGGACAAAGTCTGCATTCCCAGGTGTCATAATAATTCTCTCTTTGTCCCTACATCTTTCACATTAAATGTATTATTTTGTAATTAAATTTCTACTGTAGATCGGGGGAATGTCTTAGATGACCCTGAGCTTGTCCTTTTCTTTCAGCTACAGTGGATGTTCTTATAGGAGACATTACCTTTTCCCACCAAGCATTTCTTCCATTATTATTCTTAGATCACTACAATTGCAAGAGCACCACCACTAGTTTCAATTATTTCAGACAGCATGAAACAGCTTTCATGGGACTGAGAAAGCCTCTACTCAGAACAGCCTATAGTGTGGCCATTATGATGTTCTTTTGGGAGCTGGGGGAGTGGGTTGAATCTATTAAGTAGAGGAGACAATTGAATCTGCCTTTCCTGCAACCTGGGTGAGTACTTTAATCATGACTTATTGGATAAAAGGTTAGGGGAGGATCACCATTGGCTTCTTCAGATGCATTTCGTGAGAAATGAATAATAGCTCCCTGTATAGCAGAGCTTCAGTTTTGTGAGTCCCACTGGCACTAAAGTTGTAAGTACTGGAGGACAGCTTAAGCCCACCTTTGTTCACAGCAGTTACTGCTGGCTGGCTTAAGTAGCTCAGCACAGTTTGCAAATCTCATCATTTGACAGTTATGCCTCTTGAAGCACCGTACTGAAACCAGGCACCAAACTCAGGGCAGCAATCTAAAATTTTAGCCTCTGAACAAGTAACCAGGAAATCTGAGACTAAAGTCTCCAGAAATTTTAAGTTATGCATAATTTTATGATAATCTGGCAACTTCAATACCTTACTTCCGTAGTATAACTGATGTTCTGAAATAAAATATGTAACACATGCTTTTTGGGATCTAACACTACTTTGCATTCTGTACATTTCCCTGAGTACTGCTAGTGGACGCGATTCAGACAACTGAAAACATAGATTTTCTATAGCCATTACAACAGTACACAACACTTTTGTTCTCAACTCTCTTTAGATATCAGTTTTTAGCTAAATCAAATCTCTGAGATATTAACTTCAGAGATTTTGTGATAGTAACTGAAAATACAATGTAATTTAATTTAATTTACCTGATCTTCATAACTTAAAGGATTTCAGATGGACTTATGGGTCATGTGCACACAGTTTATTTTTATGTACTGCATAAATTCTAACCAGGTAAATAAACATAAATGTGTGAAACTAATAATACCAGACATATACATGCTTTCTTCTACCTAGCTATATTTTTCACCATGCTATAATCATACAAATAGATAGAGGTTGCATTCAATGTCAATCACAGACATCAAAAATTCTGTAGGCTCCAGTAATAAGATCAAACCCTTATAACAGTCCAGTTATGAATAAATGCTTTAAAATATTGTGCTCCCAGTTTTGCTTAGAATTGCAGAGAAAGCTCCGCAGATGCCAGGGTGTAACCATGGAATTCAGTCTTCTGTTTCTTAAAAGGTATCAAAGACACATTTCCAAAGCTGTTCTTGCTGGATGTTTGAAATGCAATGGAATACATTGAGACATACATTCTTTAAAAATCTCATGCTTTCATGCAGCCATAAAACATATCTGACATGGACAGAAATGTCAGTAGCATTATATGAGATGACTTGATATCACAAGCCATGGTGCCATAATAGTAAACAACTTTGGAAATGGGAACTGGAGCAGCACACATATCTGAAACCGCAGAATGTCCTTTAGCTGCCTGCTTACAGCTAGTTATTTTCTTCGATGTCGTAACGATGGTCAGCCTAGATACAACCTCAACTTTTGAATGTACTGACTCTTTTATCTCTCCTACAGCTTTCTGTATCAAGTTTCTTTATAAATTTAAGTTGCATGCAGCTATATTTGTTCCACTGGGGAAAAGACAAAGGAACTTGTAGTTAGACCATTAGCGTGAAGGTGGGTAGACTTGAGTGACCAGCACCACTCTCTCACAGACCTCTCTGATGACTGTGGAAAAGTCACTCAAGGGGGGTTCTTCTTTCCAACTTATACATAAGTGAAGCTACTGTGAGGCTTGCGAGGTGCTCAGATAGCACAGTAAAAGGGTCTTCTAAACATCACAAATCGAATTTTATTTCTAGATCAAGTCAGAATCCCATTTAGTTAACAATTTCATTGATGGATTATATGGTGCAAAGCTGTTTATATTGGAAACTAAGAAAGCAAGTGTTTTATAATAACCCCACTGGAAACATTGCACTGTCACTTTACGTCCGTTTCCAAACCTATTGGTCAATTACTCATTTTCACACTGAAACAACTCAATTAGCAATGGTAAATTAGCATACATCTCATCTCGTAATATGATAACTACATTGGGAGACTGAAAAATAGGCATTGCACTTAGATGCTTTAATTCTATGTCCAGTCTTTTGATGAAAAGCATCTGAATATAGCCAGCAAGGTGTGACTCAAAAATATTATTTTTTGACATTGAAAAAATGGTTTTGTTTTTCTATCAAAACTGCAGGAATACTCTGAATTTCACGCTCTATTTTCCCTGAAAGTCTGTTAGAATGCTACATCATTCACATCTGTGGTTAGCAGATTTCAGATTTCATCACCTACAGAGAAGACAAAGCAAAATATTTGTTTTACACAGAATTATATGTAAACTGTAACTGTCACTTGAAAGAAATTGACAGATTTCAAAATTATATCCTTAAAGAAAGGGAAAATCAATGATCAAAATTTCTTCCATAATTTGAGTTAATCTCTCTCTCTATATATATCTCTTCGAATGCATTTATATAAACATACATATATATATATCCAGAGCTATAACTGTAATTATAAGTATAAACACATACATGAATTTACATGTGATTTTGGGACGGATTCTTCTGTCTTAGCTTTCCTGTCTAAAAGTTTTACATTGAAATCTAATTTAGGCTTTCTGAAGAATGGAACGAAGCAGTCATTCCCAAAGGATGATCCCTTTCAGCTGGAATAAAGTACCCTAAAAAAGAGTAGACGAAACCATTCTCTGGTTTAAGCATTTTCAGCAAAGGCTACAAAGAGTGTTATACATAACTTTATGTCAACTGTCTTTAGAAAATCAAAACACTTTAAAATCAATCCTGTTCTTTGACTTTCCCTAAAATACCCTGAGAGTCAAGGTTTTGGAGCCTGAGGTGCTCAAAGGGCTCCAAGGGGGATTCTGGGCAGCATCAGGGTGGTTGAGGCTGGCATAGATGCCCAGTTGGGGAACAAACTGCGCTTTCCCCAGGTGCTACACATCATAGGAACATTTATTCCTGAATCAGGATCTTTGAAGGGCAAAATATTCTGACAGAATGTTTCTGATCAGTTCTAGTCTTCAACAGCACTGATTCTTTTTTTCACTAATTGCAACACATCCTAGATTGAGCAGAAGTTTTGATTGAACCTTACAGATACCCTAAAGACCACAAACCAGCTGGTGATTTCTGTCACACCACAATCCTGACATCTTCTCTGGCATCACAGTTAATTGAATTTCAGTATCAGTTGAAAACCCGGTTGACCAATGCTCCCAACAAAAGCGATTCCGCAGTTAAAACTGTCTATGTGTAAAAAGTTTGCACTGTTCATTGGCTTTTCTAGCTGTGTTCAGACAGCAAAGAAAAGATCTCACATCAGCATTGGTGGGATTGAGTGATGATGCTGAAAAAGGTAAAACTAAATGCAAAGCTAAACAGGGAACATGGGAAGAAACGTGTTAAAGTTAGACATTATATGAGCAAAGGAAGAAAGAAGTGATGTAAAATCAACAGAATATAATCTAGCTAACCCTTCTAAAAGGGACATCAATATGATTGTTTTAAGGGAAAGGAAAAACTGAGTCTCTAAAGAAAGGCTGTAAGGGACAGAACCTGCCTCTGAATCAACAGTTGTTTACATGCTGATAACAGCTGCATTATTGTTAATCACTATTGGGTTTAACTTTAATATTTCTTAGTCTCCTTGACTGACCTCTGATTCCCTCTATTTCTATGCAAAATATGTAAATAGTTTTCCCACGTGAAAAAAAGTGAGCTGAAATATTGATTTTTCAGTTTCCTTTCCCTCTAGTAAAAGGTAATGAGCAAAATTCATCACAGGAATAATTAGTAGAAATTATTCCTACTCTATTGTGAAGCCAAGTGACATTTCATTGTTTATGTGGAGGCTTAATGATGATTTCTGGTGATAACTACTAAGCTTTCAAAGTTATTATTAATATGCACCAGATTTCTCTGTTTATCCAAACCCAGAAAACATGTGACTATATAAAAGTATTTTAAATAGGTCTCAACTGTTGAGTTGTGCTGAATGGAAAATCAGTTTTCATTTGTATATTTCTTTTAATGTTTCCATTCCTCAAATCTTTCTCCTGAAAACTGGATGTAAGAATTAAAACTGAGAGTTTGCAAATGGACATTGACTATGTACATAATGAATAATGGTAGTAAACAATCACAAGAACAGCAATAGCTAAAGAAAAAAATCAGATAGGAAGTATTTAAATTCTCACTCACTTCTAAACTTTTTCTGATTTAGTCATACACATCTGCAGTACCAAAACAGTAATAGGTAAATCTTATTTTATGAGTATCTGTAGCAATGATGGTGCAGAAATCCTTGAGACAGGACTGGTGAAGCCAATTGTAAAACTCCTGGAGCATGTTTAGTTCAGGTGCAATGCAAATTCCGCATGAGTCTGACTGCTTTCAGGGCAGTACTGTACTGTGTCCTGTAGATGTACCAGGTTACAGACCACTACACATTTTAGGCACTTCTAAGGTTAAATGGTGAGAATATTAATTATCTAAATGTTGGAATCATGCTTCTAGAGGGACAATTATGGAGGTGAAATAGAGACCATTAAAAACTAAATTGAAGAAAAATGTATGAAACTGGGTAACAATCACTCAAACTGTGTAGTAATACCATTTCACAGATATTTCCTCAATTATTTTTTTAACTACATTTTCTTGACCTACTGCAGTTTTTAAGGCCAGAAGGGTGATACATTCATCACCCAATGTTATCTGCTGCTTAACCTGTGACAGAGAATTTTGCAAAAGTTACTTCTTAAAGTGGTAGCTGATGCTATCCTTTTCCTATGGGAACTGAAATAAAATTTACTGTTGCAGGAAATATTTATCAACGTCAGTAGAGACTCCATTATATTTGTCACCAGAATATTGTCAGTTCCAAGTCAATTTTTATCTGTGTCCTGTATCATTCTCATTTTCGTTTTGATTATTCTACTTGGTATGCTATTTCTCTCTGTGCTTTCAAGAACAGTAGTTATATTACTTTTTCCTTTTTTTCATTTGTATCCCTCCAGCCTTTTTTAAGGTCTTAATTAGTGGCTGAATAGTCCAGACTTAGATTTTAAGGCTACTCTGATGAAAAATCTGGTTATGATAGTAAGCATTTTAGCTTTTCAAAATTTCCCAAAGAATGTCAGTGGCTCATCACATCAGTTACAGAACATTTCAGGACAAAAAATGTGACTGGTCATTGTACAGAAGTAATAGTTTTCCATACTTAGTATATGTCAAGATATAGAATCATAGAATAATTGTGTTGGAAGGGATCTCAAAGATCCTCTAGTCCCAACACCCCCTGCTGTGGACAGGGACACCTTCCACTAGACCAGGTTGCTCAGAGTCCCATTCAACCTGGCCTTGAAAATTTACAGGGATGGGGCATCCACAACTTCTCTGGGCAACCTGTGCCAGTGTTTCACCACCCTTACAGTAAAGAATTTCTTCCTAATATTCAATCTAAATCTACTCTCTTTCTGTTTAAAGACATTCCACCTTCAACTATCCGTACCAGCCCCTGTAAAAAGTCCCTCTCCATCTCTCTTGTGGGGACCCTTGAGGTACTGGAAGGCTGTAATAAAGTCACTCCAGAGCCTTCTCTTCTAAGCATACTGAGCAACCCTAGTTCTCTCAGCCTGTCTTCAAAGCAGAGGTGTTCCATCCCTTTGATCATCTTCATGACCTTCCTCTGGACTTGCTCCAACAAGTTCATGGTGCTTCTTCAATTTAGAGACAAGGATGTTGTCTGGGACAGTGTTAAAGGCTTTGCTCAAGTCACAGAATCACAGAATTTTTCAAGTCAGAAGGGATCACAGTGGGTCATCCGGTCCAACCCCCCTACTCAAGCAGGGTTGTCCTAGAGCACACGGCACAGGACTGTGTCTAGATGGTTAATTAATATCTCCAGTGAGGGAGACTCTACAACATCTCTGAACAATCTGTTCCAATCCATGGTCACTCAAACAGTAAAGAAGTTCTTCCTCAGGTTCAGGTGCAACCTCTTGTGTATCTCTCTCTGCCCTTTTCCTCTTGTCCTATTGCTTGGCACAACCGAGAAGCACCTGGCTCCACCCTCTCGGCACCCCACCT
>WBMZ01013861.1:0-23998 GCA_013400975.1 Atrichornis clamosus
AGGAAAGGAAAGGAAAAGAAAACTGTGAACTTATCATAGACAACTTGGTTGGAAGTGACCTTTCCCAAATTCCCAGCAGGGTAGTAGGAGGTGTCTTTTTCTGTGATTAGTGTTTATAATACTTAGAACTTGCTTAGGACAAATAATATTAGGAGGTGTTTTTTCCTTGAAGCAGAATGAGCAGACAAAGAGAAGAATTTTTACTGTGTTGATATTCTAGCCATTGTCCAAATGCAAGTGATCTCGCAGCATAACATGCAGACATGACAAAATAATAAGTGGCTTTTTCATGATCTATTTTCTTTACTTATGTAGAAAATAAAACTCAGATTAAAGAATCTATAGGAGAACATCAAACTAAAAAGGATTCATTAGAATAATATTTTAACTGGGTACTTGCCAGTGATACCTCAAATAATGTTTCAGCTATCATGGCTCTGTGATGCTCATAGGAAGCAAAATTATTTTGGAACTGCTTTTCAAAAACTAATAATTCCTCTCTTATTTAGTCAACTGGTAGGATATATTTCTATAAGAATGTGGTTCAGTTTATCAATAACTTTTGGTGGATGAATAATATGGAGGAATCCAAAGGATAACAGCAAACAAAAGAACAGTTAAAAGCCCCTACACAAACCAAACCGATATGCCTTTGCTAATGTCTGAAATCTGAAAAAAATGTGCAGATTAATCATTGCTTAATGCCTGTTTACCAGCAGCATTACTCACAACAAATTGCACACCAATTTAAAGCCTAATGCAAATGCTTATCTGCAGTGTACATTTCTAGGACTGAGACTTATTCCATCATTGATTTTCACAATGAACTTAACAGGCACAAGCTTCATTTTATTATCAGTAAAATGGGAATTATTATGTATATTTAGGGGGCATCTTATACTAGTTGCTTTTTAAATGCACTTTTCTATTTTCCCTCTTAACATGAATGGCCAAAAATCTGTATTGGGTCACATAAGCCCTCAGGTCTTGGCACACCATGTTAGTTCTGTGTGTCCCTATTAATTACCAAAACTTATACCCAAGAGATAGTCTGCAAAACAACAACAGGATGCTCATTTAAAACAGAAAGTCCAGCAGCAAAAACAGGCCCCATTTGACGTCAGCAGTTCTGTGTATTTTTACATTCTGTACTCGGTCAGCTCTTTCGTTAAGTTTACCCAGCTGAACCAAGAGGGTGTTCTGGGCTGTACACTCTGGTGTCACACGTGTAATGAATCTGACCCACATAGCTAAATTGCATTTGTACCCTCATTGAATGCTTTGGTGCCACACTCCTGCTTGGATAAGTCTCACCATGAAACCTACTCGGGTGATGAGTCTTATTTACTCCCTGTTTCAGCATTACCCTGGCACTCATCACCTTTGCTGTTTGCAGAAAATCCCCAGGGATCTTCAATGCACTTGAAATTCAGGTTTTTCTTCTACTGAGATATCTATATATGAATGTAAGAACAAACTTTTAGCCTTCTTCACCTGCAATTTTGAAAGAATAAAATTAATTGACTGCATACTTTAAACAGAACATAAATTAGAATTGCAAAAAATAGCTTCTTGGTTTATGAATGCTTTGTGTGGCTGATATTTTTCCCTATTCTTATTAGTACAGAGCATCTTGTCAGAACTTAACTTACAATAAATAACAGATAATTAAAGTACGCTCACTCACAGCAAGACTACATTTGACCCTGTATTTATGAACTGACAAGTCATCTAGGCAGCTACTGTGCCTCAGGTGGTGCTATTGTATTCCTAATCATACTTACTGTCAATTAAAAAAAAGAAAAAGTAGAAGTTGCTAACATAATTATTACAATGAAATGAAAATTTGTTCCCACAATAGTATTGAAACAGCTAAAAGGTCACAGACTGTCTTTCATTAAGTCTTTTAAATTATGATTTTCAAAACACAATGAACATAAATATCTATTTTGTTCTTGAACAAACTCCCAGATCACTGCAAAGGTGTTGTAATGAGATACTGTTTTAGTGTAATATTTCTTCCAAGCAACAGGCAGTAGTTGTTGTCGTCTGTCCCTATACTGGGGACTGTTACATCTGCAGGTTTTTTACAGAAAAGACAGATTTTAGAAGAGGTTAAAGAGTCAATAATGAGGTATCAAAATTCTTCCTATTGTCTCTAATTTTGCATTTTTACTGAACAGATGTGGGTTCTATATTTTTTAGTATTTCAAACTTGCCATAACTTGCAATTTTTAATTATTTAAATTTTTTTTTAATCCTGAAAGCCATTACATTTGTCTTTAATCATTCGAGAGTTCAAACACAACAAGGAAGCATACAGAGAGTGGAAGCAAGAATGGGTAACCTGGGAGGAATACCGAAACACTGGCTTAACATGCAGAGATTAAGTTAGAGAAGCTAAAATCCAAACGTAATTGAATTTGATCAGGGGTGCCAAAGACAAGAAGCAGGACTTCTGTGAGTACAGAGGTGACAAAAGGAAGGCTAGGAAAAATAACTAGGGAAAATGTGGGCCCGTTGCTCAGTGAGGCAGGAAACCTGATTACACAGGATATGGAAAATTCTGAGATACAGAACCCCATCCTTGCCTCAGTCTTTACTAAGACCGACGTTCAGGAATCCCAGGTCCCAGAGACTGAGGGGAGCTGCTGTAGTAAGGAAGTTATATCATTGGTGGGAGAGTCAGGGAAAACCTGAGCAAATTGAGCACACACAGATCCATAGGCCCTGATGGGATGCACCCACTAGAGCTGAGGGGACTGCCAGATGCAAGGCCACTTGCAGTAATCTTTAATAAACCATGGTGACTGGGGAAAGTGCCCAAAGACTGGAGAAGAGTAAATCATATTTGCAAGAAAGGCTAAAAGGAGCAGCCCGGGAAGTATAGGCTGGTTAGCCTCCCCATAATCCCTGGGAAGGTGATGGAGCAGCTAATCCTGAATAATGCCTAATTTCCAGGAAATTCATCACGAGTAGTCAGCATGGCTTCACCAATGGTCATGACAGGGCAAAGTGTACCCTCCGCATGTTTGTTGATGACACAAACCTGGGAGGAGCAGTTGTCTTCAGTAGTGATTCCTCAGACAGCAAGTTAGTCCATTTCATTTATCTTACATAAGAAACATAAACTGAGCAAAACAATTGCAATTACAAGTAACAATGTAACATCAGGAAAATAGAATCATGAGTAGGCAGCTTTGTCACAAAAATATAGAGCAAATATTCAGCATTTTCTTCTGTTCCCAAATCTTTTATAATTATATCTTTTCTCCTCTGCAAGTGAAACATAATAACAAATTTTGTTACGTATATCACTCTGTAGCTGGTGCATATTTTAAAGAATGAGAGCCAAGTTTACCTGTGGTTCAGGTCCAGTGTTTTCAAAAGATATACAATACAGACAAATTAGATTTACCCCTTTCTGTGCTGAATTTAATGCTAGTATTGCATCTGAAACACTTCTATTTACAACTGTGCTGCTACTCATGCACAAGCTGTAACATTCAAGGTCATGACTCATAACAGAGAAGATCAAATTTCCCATCAAATCCTTTACCAGAGTCTGCCAGTAAGTCCCATTACTTGTTTTAGTGTTTCAGAAACTCTCTCCCTTTCTAAGCACAAAGGAAATATAACTCAGTCCTTTCCAGGCCTTTCTTCTTTCTGCTTCCTCTGAGATCTCTCAGACTTCACACAGCTGATGATATCTTTCTCAGACAAGCAGACACATATCTCTTAGTAAAACTGCCAGCAGCAAATGTCAACTCTTTTCTTTTATCAATACTAAGATGGTCCCTAACAGCTTGGTTTAGTTTCTTGGTTCTCAGCTGTAGTTGAGAGCTGTAGCAGTTAATGATAATGATTTATGTTTGCCTAGTACTGTTCATCTAGCTGCATCTAGTAGAATCCAGAAGTGTTTTATCTGATCAACAAAACGTGTAGAGGGAGCTCTGTGCCTACTACTGAAAGAGAGAACACTGAAACTAAGTGAAAGTAAGAAAGAATTCACAAAGGCACCTTATTCCTTCCTGTTTTGATAGCTGGGAAATAATACTGTGGATCACGGCTATCACAGGCTCCCAAGAGGTGTCTCATGCAACTATTTTGTACCATTATAGCATCTCTTCATCATCACTGAAGGAACAAAAGCCAATTAGGGGAAGGAGATGTGAGGCTGAAAAGAAGGGGAGGAAGCAAAAACCTTGTGTAAAGAGAAACTTCCAGTAGAAGAATAGCAGCTATCTTGCTTACAGCAGTGGAAAACTTGCCACTATCATTCCACCTCTAGGCTGGGGTCTAAAATTCAAGAAAATGATTAAATTATCACAGAATATTCTCAGTTGGAAGGGATGCAATAGGATCAGCAAAGCTCAACTCCTGGTCCTACACAGGAGAACCCCAAGAGTCACACCATGTGCCTGAGAAAATTGTCCAAACACTTCTTGAACTCTGTTGGCCTTGGTGCTCTGACCACTGCCCTGGGGAGCCCCTTCCAGTGCCCAAACACCCTCTGGGGGAAGAACCTATTTATGATATCCACCCTAACCCTCCCCTGACACAACTTCAGGCCATTCCCTTGGATTCTGTCACTGGTCACCAGAGAGCAGAGATCAGTGTCTGTTCCTCCTCTTCCCCTCACAAGGAAACTGTAACTGAGGCCTCCCCTCAGCCTCCTCTTCTCCAGGCTGAACAGACCAACTGTCTTGGGTTGAGCATATGATGCTNTGATGCTATTATCCCATATCGCTGCTTTATACTAAACATGAATTCTGTGCCTCTGACTCGATTCCAAGAATTTTCAAGGACAAATGTGAATACACCTGTGCTGGGACTCAGGGGGGTTTGGTTTGGTTCTTTTTTCTTCACTCACTCTCTCCTAGCCTCTCGGCTCAGCCACAGGCAGCAGGAAAGAGAGAGTTGGGGGGTTTCTTCTTTTTTTTTTTTTTTTTGTTTGTTTGTTTGTTTTCTGTTTTTGTTTTTGTTTTGGTTTGGTTTTGGGTTTTTTTGGCCAGTTTTTTTTTCAGCTCTGTTTTTCAAGGGAGAGAGACGGAAAGCAAATTCTTTTTTTTTTTTTCCTTGGGATCTTTTTCTTTTGCCCTGAGACTGCTTTTCAATTGACCTGGGATCCAGGACAGAAAATCATCCTACTGCTAGCATCACCAGGGGGAGGGGCCCTGCCTCGGCCCGTCAGCGGGGGACCACGCCAAGGCCTCTGTACTTTACACAGGTTTCTCCATCGCAAGTGGTTTATCATTTAATATTGTTCATTTCTTTCCTATGCCTTGTAAATAAAACAGGTCTTTTTTTCATTCTACCTCTAAGGAATTGCCTCTGTCTGGACCTGGTGGGGGAGGGGGGGCTAATAGTCTACCTTCCCCCGGGAGGGCATTTTCCTCCTTATATTGTCTCAAACCAGGACACCAACTGACCTCAGCTGCTCTTTGTATGGCTTCCCCTCAAGGCCCTTCACCTTGTTTGTAGCCCTCCTTTGGATGTTCTTCAATAGTTTTGTATTTTTCTTATATTGTGGTGCACAAATTATCATGAAATATTCTAGTGATGATGACAAAAATTGTCAAACAACATTTTTTTTTTATAATTTGTATTTGTGACTTTAGCACAGAAGGAGAAACACTTTAGTAACTGCGCCTTTTAATAGGAGCAAGAAATTATGACAAATGCAGTAGCAGAAATAGAGGGAGAGTACAATTAAAGTCCAATGTCTTTTGGGTATCTAAGGGAAAAATAATCCATACTGCTCTTTGGAAGCTCACCTCTTAGAAGTGTGAGAGAAGAAAGGTTGTTGGGTGGATATAGTGATTGGGTCATTAACACCATGTATCCCTGGAAAGATCAAATGATCTCTTAGGCTACATCTGAGGAAGTATTTCCAACATTATTGTGATTGCATGCAGCACTGTGGAGACCATACCTGTAAAAACTCAACAGTGCTACAAAAGAAAGTTAAAATAGGCCTGAAATTGTGCACCAATGGTCCAAGAGGACTTTAAAGGAAGCATAGAAGCTCCTTTCCAAGGAAAGGTAAAATCATTTTTTTGTCTAAAATAACTTGCTTTATTCCACTCAGTGGATTCAGAGAAAAGATATCTTTTCTTTAAAGAAATGGAGAAAGGAGGAAACACCTAGGAGAAAGAACATATTTAAATAAAATGGATCCAAATCATATATGAACAAATGCAGGCTGTGAATGAGAAAAATTATTTCTGAAAACATAGCAAACAAAAAAAGCTTAAGATCAAGCAAAAACACTTCTGAAAGGATAATACCATGTAGCTATTGACCTTAGCAGAGTCTGAATTCAGTAGTTCAGAATGTCACTCCCAATAGTCATTACCAATATTGCTGTTATGGAAATACAAACTGATCACCAGGAGACACAGAGACCAAACACAAGGAAATGATCAGAAAGTTACAAGTGGCCACATGTCATAACCAGAAATCCTCTATGTCCCTGACCTTTGCCTGCAGCAAATGCAAAGCTCCTTGACAAGTGAAGCCTTGTTTTGTTGTTGTGCAAGCCACAAGCCAACAGCTTCACTAGATGTGACCATACCTCTCCAAAGCAAATGCAGTCACAGACCCCTGCACTCCCTTTGGAACTGCCTACCTTTTTCCTGCTCAGATTTCGAAGCCTTTTTATGTAATTTTTTCCTCTTACTTAGGAGTACAATGTTGAGAATTTTTAATGACTGAAATTGAAAAAGTATATAGCCAAAATAAAATATGTAATAATAGCAGTACTATCATTTATAACAATAATAATTCTGTTGAGTTAATTTAGATTTGGTGGAATTATCAGGAATTTTCCACACTTAATCAGAATTAGAAATAGATGTTGGCTCTGAGAAAACTGTCATGGGACTGCAAATATTTCACAACCATCTCTAATTTATCTTCATCTGAAGTGACCATTAAACTACTTAATTGGAACACTAACATTTAGCATCCTGCTTGCTATGATATAGAACAATCCCATGACACGTTTAAACAGAAATCCCATGACAAGTTTAAACAAACCATACATTTACAGTTATTTGTCTCAGGACCAAAAGCCCCCAAAACTCAACAACATAAAGATGTGGGGTTTTTAACCTGAATTAGCATCTCTGATGTTGTTCACAGTGTGACACCAAACAGTGTTTTCTCTGGTTTGTCTGAGGAAGTGAGATGAGACAGTGATAATCAGTGAGGCTTAGAGTAGGAACAAGCAAACACTGATGACAAAACAAATACTCGAGAAACTAGGACCTCAGACTTACTCTGAAATTATTGTTTCTTCCCAGTGCTGCTTACCTATCCCTCTAGCTTTTTCATCTGTTTCTGTCTTATTTTCTTGAAAGTGTTCCTCAGCAGGGCTAAGTCATATGCAATATTTATAAGTACATCTCTTCTTTAAAGACAAAATTTTGGTTTCATTAGGGGGAAAAAAATTATGAGCTGGGAATACTTGTGACCGTGAACAGTTGTTATTTCTGAAAAGTACTTCTCTCCTTGAATAAGAAAATCAATTATTATGAAACAAAATGTCTATCTGTGATTTATTTCCTTAGCAGATTAAATGAAAGAAAGTGTATACCCAGCTAGTGTTTTCACAGGGTGTAAACACACATGGGTCACTTGCAATTGTTCTTGAGACTTTAGAAACTTATAGTGAATACTTTTTTTTTTTTTTCCAGTCTGTGGATTTTATTTAAGGAATTGAAACAATTTTAGACATGCTAATGTTAGTCTCAAGACAGATAATTTTTTTACCTTAATAAGAGTGGGGAAGAAAAAAAGAAACAAACATGCTAATTCCCAAATCCATCTCTATTTTGCACACTTCAAAATGAAAGTAGACTGAATTTCTTGATATTTCATCTAATTTAAAGATTAAATGTGAAACATGAGTTCTCTATAGGTATAGAATCATTTTTTCCTTGCAACCTACTCTTTTTTATTGGTAAGGCTGAGTATAAGGTAACTTCAGAATAGCAAGACTGTTGATTTACAAGCTAAATAATTATTTTATTCACTCATGTATTTAACAAAACACCAGCCTGAGTGATTACTCTCTATTTACCTAATTTTCCCCTATATTTATAATAATAAGAAGTTTGAAGCTGATCTTGCTCATTCAACTGTGCATCAGCTTAGCAGCGACTCCATCTTCCCACAGAGTTAGGCAAAAGAATACATTTTTTGTAAAGGAAATTTTTAAAAGGCAAGGTTTTCTCCCTCCTCTTTTTTAAACATTTACCTGAGTGATGGTTGCATCTGAATGACAGGTGCTTCACTCCTAGTTTTATTCGTTCTTATGAGGGAAGGACAACTTCACTGCTGGTATCACCAGTGTGACTTTCATTTGCAGCAAACAGATAAATACATGAAAATTAAATTCTTTTTAGTGCACTTTCAAAATTAAAAGCTGATATCTACAATGGGGAAATTTTACTTTAAGTCTGTTATAACTGTCTGAAATGCCTTACTTTCTATCTCCCTAAATAACTCAGAGATGCAGTTGCATCTACTATTGTGCTGTGTATCCAAGTGCAGTTAACAGTTGCCATAACCTACCTTAAAGCTATTGAGATCATTTCTAAAGACATGGGGTGAAGCACAGTTCAAAGAAAGCTACTCTGACTTATTCCCTTTTCCCTTACCTCTAGCTTGGCTGTAAGTAAACGTGACTTGACTTAGAGAGGAGGGGACAAATTGTCTGAGGGTCTTTCCTGTGGGGGACACAGAGATCGATCTGTAAGAGTTCAGATCACACGATTTTTTTAGACCTTAAGAAAATGCAGTCTTGCTTTACTTGTCTGGTTGAGCACAGTACACTTACAATCCTTTTTCGCCTTACAATAGAGCTAATGGCAACTGGAAATGACAACTTCAGTTAAGTTAGTGTAACATTGTGTCACTTTTTGTGAGAACAATGTTAATTAACACATCACTTTGCACCATGCTGGAAAAATACTGCTATTAATTTCATTAAAATCTCAATCCATGATTTTAGCTAAATACAAAAGGTGTGTCCTCTTTGGTACTGATTATTTGACAAAAGATTAAATGGAAAAGAGCAGTTCTTTACATTTTTGTTAAAATTCTTGGAAACTGACCTGGATTTTGACTGGAAGATTCATTAATATTCATTTGTATATAATTGCCTTAATTTTAGTGATAATTACTTCAGTTACCAACTGTGTGATTGATGGGACTTGTGTCTTCTCTCTGAAGGAGATGAGCTAAATAAAAAAGTAGAAACTTGCCATTCATGCATGATATTTTTAGCTGCCTTTAATTACAAGCTAGCTAAATAAGCATGCAAACCTTGCTATGATTGATAGGATCTCTATGGTGTAGTGATTATTTTACTTGAAGTTAGAAGGTGCTTGAATCAACTGAGTTCTAAAATTAACTGGAAGCTCTATCTCAAAGAAGCCTCAACTTTTACTGAAATTAGCAATGAAGAAAAAACACTTAAATACTTTGGCTGTTCAGAATGCATACACACACACACACACACACCCCCTCTCTCTCTCACACTCACACACACAATAATCTTCACAGTCATCTGCACAGATACCACCTAGATGGGCGTTGTGTATCCAACTAGATACGAACCAATTATCCTTTGCTGTAAAAAAATCTCTGTGATTGCAAAACAGTCTATTCTTCCCTGGAATGAAACATGGCTTTCTAAACTTCTAGCGACAAAAAGCAGGATATACAAGACACACTCAAGACTCTATTTGTTGTTAGGCCAAACAGTCAATATCTCTGCTTTGGCATTGTCCCATGTTTCAGAGCAACACTTGAACAGAGTAGTCTAAACCTCATAACCCTCCTCTTGCATTCCTGTTATCTATTGTATCTTCCCTAGAGCAAGTGCTTAGCAGAACTACATCAGCCGAGTTTTCTGCTGCTTATTTCTGTGCCCTGGACAAAAGCTATTTGTCATTTACAAAAGAAAAAAATATATAGTTTCTTGTATACTCTCAACAGAAACTCTACCATGCTTCTAAGGGAAGTGTTGAAATTAATTAGTATCTTTTCATTATATTATACACATATGGAGTGAATGTATGATCTATGTTATCTATGCTCTTATTATCATTTGTTAGGCTCAGTCTTTGTGCAGAAGGTAACTTACAAAAGCATACTAAACCAGAGTGCTCTATTGTAGAAAGCTGAAATAATCTTTTAGAGTAATTGATACATTTTACTGAAATTATTTTCTTGGTCATCAGGACCATGTCTCATTATTCATTCATCATTTAAAAACATATCATACTGTTCATAAAGTCCAAACTAAATTTATACTGAGAGTGGTAGTAGAGAAGGGATTAGAGCTTCAAAAGAGCGATTTCTTAATCCAGAATGACCTATATTTTCCGTCACTTACTTTAAGGAAACTATTCCCAAATAATGTTATTTAATAGCGTTTTTAAAATTATATTTCTCAGTGTTTCTATGAATAGTTCTTCCTGTGAGTTTCTTGTCTGATGCTATGGTTACTGGAAGTTACATTTATGAAATCTGCTTGCACATGCACTGTGGGTCTGAGTCTTATACCAAATTCCTCGTGTTGTGCTGTAGATCCTTTTCTGGATATGTTCAGCATCAAAGTTAGGAGGATGAGAGTAAGAGCAGCCTGCTTTTGGCCGTAGTATGGTTTTACCCCCAAATTTTTGAAACTACAAGCAACCACCTACAGATTGGATTAAACCTGTTCAGCCCTGGTCCAGCTGAGTGGTACAGTGGGACATTGCAATATCAGTGTTATATTTTCTGGTCAGCAAAACTGGATGTTGATGAAACCACCCTGGAATTGCACGATAGAAAGGAGGCAAAACATCCTTGTTTACCTTCTCTGAGTGGAAGAACTGACTATATCCTCTCATAGAGGGGAGAGTTGATTGATGTATATGGCATGGAGAGTTCACAGACAGTGCAGGCAGCTTGCCCTATGCCACTTGCTTTGTACTGATTGCCGTGGTTTAGCTGTTATTACCATTATGTAGTGAGGAGCCTTCACTTTCATTTAAATAAAGCCAAAATGAATGGTTTTAAGAAGTACATAAGCTATTTGTTGTTTTATCCTTAAAACATTTATTTGCTAAATTTTAATTTATTAAACAATTAAATAAAATATTACATTGCTAATAACCTCAAAGACAAGAACAATTAGTAATGAAGGCTGTTTACAAGCTGATTTATCTCAGTAAATACCAGCTTGATATTCAACTGCAAATGCAATTATGGTATTTTCATTTCTCTTCATACTTCTTTACCTATCACTTGCCTGTACACTTTCAGGTATATTCAATAGCGGTCAATGGAACTCTGCCAGTTTGTTTCAGCTGTAGATCTGGTCCTAAATATCTAATGCTGACTCACACATATATCTCAGTCCTTTGAAAGACAGAGAATCAGCAGTCAATGAGACTTGAAGCCAGGTGGTACAAACGTTTTACACTTCTTGGGAATGGAAATGTTAGGGTTTGACCAGGTCCACAAAGGAAAGTTTCTGAGGGTGTCTGGGCAGTTTCTGAACAGTTCCAAATTCTCCCAAGGCCGTCAACTTGAGAACTTTCTGTCATACAATTGTTAACATTCATTTTAGTTGGGAAAAATAAGGCAAAATGCCTAGTCTTCTAAGAGTGAGTAAAGCAATTCCATAAATATGAACCTGAAGAGATTTCAAAATTGTATCTGAACATTCTCAATTAATTTCTTTTGCTCTATGGACCATTTTTAACCAAGTCATCATAAGGACATATCTAAGAATTAATATTTAACAGAAGATTTAGATGGCTAAACTGAACCCAGTTTACCTAAAACCCACCTGATCTAATTGTATAATTGGCTCAGGTGCAGTCTCTCATCCACCAGCATTCCCAAGTCATTCTTGGCAGTGCTGCTCTTGATCTCTTCATCCCCCAGTCTGAATTGATACAGTGTTGCCCTCACCCAGGGGCAGCTCTTTGCACTTGGTTTTATTAAACTTCATGAGATTCCCATTGGCCATAATTTTTATTTGTCTCCCCTTATTTATGAGACACTAATATTATAAATTGATATATCTCTATTAATAAAGCTGCTAAACAAGTATTCTGCAGTCTGAAGAAGGCTACAATAAATATGTGTAGGCAACTTCAGAAATTGTTTCCAAGAGTTGCTCCGAAGAGTTCATTGACTTGACTAAGATAACAACTTCTGAAGATAAGATGGTGCTGGATAGGATAGGCACAATGTGAAAGTTGTGTTTCCTTCGTATTGTGAAGGTAAAAAAGTAGTGTGAAACTGTGGCTGTTCAAGATTTACAATGTGGCTAATCTACCTTTTCTACAGCCACAGATACAAGGTGTGAACTCATGACAGCATCCTGATCTTTAAGTCATGAATTTTCATAACTGGGCAGATCTTTCTCGTCTTGTAAACACGTAAACTCGGTACACAGTCTAACAGTGACAGCGAGAAGATGAAAAGCACTCTGGTAAATCATTAAACCAAGAAGAAGGAAATCACAGAAAGTAGATTGTGCTTAAACTAAGTGAAATTTTTCATATATATTAAATGCCAAGCATTTTCACGAACTCACAAAGGGGATGAGATGGTAAGGAACCTCCAGAGATCATGTCATCCAACCTCCCTATTTAAAACAGAATCAGTTCAAGCAGGTTGCTCAGAAGTGAACTTAGTTGGCTTTTGAATATCTGAAAGACTATGTGGGCATGACACAACATCTCTGGGCTATCTGTTCCAAAGTTTGACTGCTCTTACATTAGGAAGCGTTTGCTTGTGTCTGCAGGCTGTTGCACAAAGAAACATCTTAAGTTTTCCTTCTCATCTCCTGTAGCTTTGTTTGACAAACCTTAGTTGTCATACTGGAAAAGACAGAGAGTAGTCATTTCCTACTGTCCTCTCACGATACCCATCCTTTAGACACTCCCCACCATATTCCCCCAAGTCATCTCCTTCCCAGGGTGATTACACTTAGACTAATCAACTCTTCCTCTCTAGAGGATATTCCATACAGCTGTGATAATCTTTGTCCTTTGTACTTTTCCACTTCTAACATATACTGTACACAATACTCAAGTCATGGACAAATAATGAATTTATACAGTTTAATATTTTATTCTATATAGATTTATTAATAAGTACTGCAGTTGTCTTTTTGGATGCTTCCAACACCGGTTGGACACCCTCATTCTACCCATAAATCAAGCCACAAATCTGGAATCTGTAATACATTAATTTCAGATTTTAATCTGGAGGATTTTATTCAATTGAAGTAGTAAGATCAATAACATTATGCTATACCAGAAATGTCAGTGAGGAAATATTTTCTATGTTTTTTTCTATTATTTTTCACAATATTTCTGTTTTTCTCTCTGTCCTCATGTAAGGACAGAATGCACAATAAAGAGTAATTCCTCAGTATGTTTTTGTATTTCTTCAGTCAATATACTGCCTGAAAAAGGTTCTCTGCTGACCGAAGAATGTATTTTTTCATGAAACAGTTAAAACCCATAATCCTTGTCTTGTCACAGCACTTCCACTGCTAAGGGAGAGGCAAACCCCCAAAGGCCTCATATTTTATGTTGATCTTTATACATGACTATGGGTCAGCTAAGAAACATGTTTCATATCTTCTTACCCTCTGATCTTTGATCTTTTTCCCTTTAAAGTGTGATGCAAATGATTAAGATCTAAGAGAAAAAGCAGCAATTAAATAGAAACCAAATGTCAGTCAAAATGAAGAGGGAATATCTTCTATATTTTTCAACTAAGGAAAACAGCCTTGATATATCACAGAACTGTAGCATTATGTTTCTGGAATTCTCTTCTTCTTAGAGCAAGCCTGCCTGAGGTGCTTGGCTAATTATTCTGCTGGTTCAGAAAGCGTGAGGAGAGCATGGGTACTTGTGTACTCATTTACCTCTAATTATTAGATTCAGAGTTGGGTGCTAGCTAATTCTACTTGTGTACAAATTCCTCCAAACAGATTTGAGCCCTCACATTATATAAAAAAACACAAGGAACACATAAATAAGCTGTCAACCATAAGCTGCAAATCAGAAGGCTGAGGGGTAAGAAGACCAAAACTGGCAACAGCACATGAAGAACAAGCTTCAACCAAGCACCCAGACTGGAATTCTGCAACTAAATTGATGGATGCCCTGAGAAAGTTAGAGAGCAGGAAAGCAGACTGCAGTGGGCTGCATATTGCTACACGTACCCTTAAACTTTGAGAGCCAGGTGCTAAAACTCCATTCAACAACAAAATAGAAAGAACTTGCAAGATACAAAGGGTATACCTTGCTGTGGGGAGATGTTCCATGTGTCAATGGAGAAGTTTTACCACACCATCATAAGTATTAGAGATGAGGATGGATCTGTGAAGTTCCATATATGCATTTGTAATCACTAGTAGCTTATCAGGCACATTCCTTCTTCCAGACACTAAATGCTTGTTAAAAAAACCCAGAATAGAATCATAAATTCTGGTTCATTCTTCTTCATATTTTGAAACTTAACTGTTACTTAACCTATTAGATATCCATTAACAAAGATTGCCCTTATAGTCCAGGGAAAAAGACGAATTATTGAAGGGATCAGTTCAGTCCAGTTAGGATCTGGATCATCCTCTAGAGAGATTTTCTTCTTGGGACTCTAGGAGTTACTAACAATAACTGTTCATCTCAGTTTGTCTGCCTCTATGTTTAAAATAAATAGAGCTGCATCCAACACATAGCCTACAATTTCAAGAGAGCATCTGCACTCATTTCTTTCTTCAGAATGAATCAACATATCTTTGTTTTCTCACTGAGAAGATTATTGAAACTATTAAGGGTTTTGAGGTTTTTTTTATAAGGATAATCAGACACTATACTTAAATCCATCAGCAAAAGGAACAGGTTTTAAGAACAAGGCACAACACCAACTCTACTGCTTAATGTGTATTGTAATTGTAGAATTAAGTAGATAGCAGCAGCATATGTCAATAACATGGGATTTATTTCTGTTTTATTATGAAACTAAAAAATTCCAGCAGATGAAGTACAGATAGTTGGCAATTTTGCTCTTAAAGTCTTCAGTAAAATTGAGAAAGTACTCTCTCCCAGCTTATAAATATATTTGAAAATTAATCCAATCCAGAGGAATCATGAATCAGTTCAGATTTTTTTTTTTTTTTGCATATTGGAAAAACAGAATTCAAGCCAATTTCCCACTGTAGTTCGAAAGTCAGACCATTACATTTTAATCATATGAACATTTTAATGGAACGTTCCTATAGGAGCTATGGAATCCTATCCTGAAATTTGTGTGGCAATATAAATTTTGCAAGGAACAAATATAAAAATAACATAAAAGGCAAATAAAAGTGCAAAATGTTTCCAGTTTCTAATTCTCTTCTGAAAAATGAAGCCAAACCCCAGACATGAATGGAGTCAGAGATCTGTAGCCATGGCATCCATACCTGTGTGTCTGTTAGTACTTGCTAAACTACAAATAACCGGATAAGGATAATTGGAGCAGTAAGCAATACAACCATGCACTTTTCCCTCTTCATGAATACACAGGGGTGATTGCACCTGAAATATTTTGAGTAGTAGTTGGATATAATTGCCACCATAAAGCTTTCAAAATGTAAAGATGTCAGTTTGCACTAAACGGAAATAAATAACTAGTTTATGTATAAATATGTGCGTATGTATACAGAAATTTATGAGGAGAAAGATATTTTCTAAGGGCTCTGCTTTGAATGACTTTATGGAAAGTTGTTGTATATTGGTGTAGTTATACTGATTTACATCTGATAAGAACCTGTTATTGTGTTCTATTCTATTCTAGTGCATACATAGAAAATGTGTACAAATCAACATCTGCTATCTTCAGAAATATCCTATTCAGCCACAGGAAAAAAGCTATCACCTGTCAAGATCAGAATTCTAATCACAGATTTTTATAGCATGAAAATAACTATATAACTTATTGTATATTTTTCACTGAATCAGAAGCCAAAGAACAATTTTACTTCTGTTTGTGTGAAAAAAATCTCTTCTCCCCTGGACCATGACCTCAGCCAAGACACCATTGTAGAGTGCCCTTTGATGAGTGAGACTCCAAATGAGAAGTGCTGGAGGCTGTGTTGATGAGAGTTGCACTCTGTAACTTATTTATGAGACTTTTCGTATGTAGTAAAGGGCAAAAAATAATGAAATTTAATGTTGTTGTGTTTCATTCATTTATATAGTTTTTCATAGACTCTGAAATAACTTTCAAGCAAAGGCTAAGCTTTACATCTGAAGAAGGAGGCATTGAAAACAGTCAAAGCTGCAAACTAGAAACAACAGCACTGTCGTAAAATGAAAAAAACAGAAAGAGGGCACTATTTTCTCTCTCAGTCTTTAACCTTGTCACACTAAAACATGATGAGCACTAATGAAATATGCAGGTGAAGGCAGGGACTATGAAGAGCTTTCCCATCTGATTCTCCTGCAAGCCTAGTGGCCAATTTCAAACACATCACCTCTCACTGTGTCTCTTTCCCATATTTTTAGTTTTGGGCACAGTGATACTAACTCCGTTTTCAAGGTACTTTGAACTTTTTCAATGAAAACGGGGTCATTACAGCTACGTATTTACTGTTTTATTCCTTCTTAGTTTCAGATTTTCCATCAGGGTATGAGAGACCATTTTTTTCACATGCTTTAACTCCACTTACCATTATTTGATTCTGTCTGCAGATTCTACTTGTAATGAAAGAGTTGGTTGGATAAAGATATTTTCAGCACAAAAATCCTAGAAAAAAAATGAGGGGAAAATTCTATTTTGCTATATATATTTGTTTCTAATTATACATACATAAGCAAAATGCATATAGAAACACATATATATAATATTTTACATATATTTGAAGATTATTTTCACAGTTTAGAGAAATGTAAAAATCTATTTATGAACATGGAATTTAATTGTTCATTAATTTTCTATTTGGTTGATAGATCATAGCATTAAAAAACCCAATAAAAATAAAACAAAATAAAATGAAAATCTCATCTAGTT
Organism: Atrichornis clamosus; assembly: GCA_013400975.1. Classification (NCBI taxonomy): domain Eukaryota; kingdom Metazoa; phylum Chordata; class Aves; order Passeriformes; family Menuridae; genus Atrichornis; species Atrichornis clamosus. The sequence continues at coordinate 17,083 of WBMZ01013861.1, forward strand.
TGCCTGGAAATATTTTGAAAAAGGTCTACTATTTAACTTTTTTCTTCAAAGGACTAAATATGTAAATTGTCTAAAAATTTAAAGGGTTTGATAACTTCATAGTTCCAACAAAGTTTTTCTTAAACCTAGATAGAGTCTCTAAAGATGTCAAATCCCTCTTTTTTATGCTAAACTTCCATTCTGACTTTGGCTACAACAAATTAAGGACATGAATGTGAAAAAGAAACAGGGAAGAAAAAACTTAACATTGCAAATCCAAGTGTAGACAACAGTGACAAGAAAGAAAATGTCAGGTTTTATATCTTATGTTGGAATATTCATAATCACCTGAACTAAACCTGTAGCTTCAAGCCTTCTGGCTCCATGTCTCAGTAACCCTCAGGATGAACTTTTCAGCAAGCTCCACCTGTCATGTGTGCCCTGGGATCATCAGAAAAACCAGGGCAGATTGTCACCTACGAGATCTGTGTGAGGTTCAAGACTTGTGGAGGAATTAATTGCTAAACCAACAGAGTTTGGAGCTGCACTGGCTTTTGTTTTTCATTGCACTCCCCATGATGTAACATCCTGATGAATCCACCTCTGAGCACCTTCATCTCAATGCACAGCCTACACTTTTGAAAAAGCTACCTTTCAAAATTTCACATGGATTGCATTCAGGACTGTGAAATAGTTGTAGACCAAATAGAAGTAGGGCACAGAAAGGCAAAATCTGCAATATTGCTGCTCTCTCTCTCAGACACAATGGCTGCAGATGAACAAATAGCTCAAAGTGCAAATTAAAACAGTAATATCTTCTGTAACAACTGTATCAAAAACGTCAATGCTGAAGTCCTTGCTCACATTTTAATAGCATAATATTCTATGCAGGAGCACCATATTTTTTTTCATGGACATAATCTCACATGTACATTGATCCCTTTATTTTTTTAACCATATTGTCAGTTCAAAAATTATTTTCTGCTTTCATTTCAGAAATAGTTGACTATAAAATACCACTTTGGGGATAGTTATGAGAATTTATTTGGTTAGGTTAACATTTGTGTTTCCATGTACATATGTGTGACAGAGACTTGCTAGGATCAGACATACAATTCACACTGTTCTTTGTTTCAGATCAGCAAAATCACATCAATTGCAGCCGTATTGATTCCAGTATTTTGTGGTTGCTATAATTACAAGATGTTATCTGTTTTACGATATCCATGTTAATGTAAAAAAGTGTGGAAATTATTTAAGAGCTCAGGATTTAATCGTAATACTGGAAAAGACAAGGATGAAAAAAAAGAGAAAGGTGTAGGAGATATACGGATTTCAATGAGCAGGTAATTCAATAACTCAAGAGAAACACTTGAATTGTTTGGTGTCTCTTATGGAATACATAATTCACACTGCATTCAAATAAGAAAAAAGAAACCTATCCATAGAACTAAAAGAAACTCTGCTTTTGAACTACTCATTGTTCTTGCAACTGTAATTGAAGTTTCCTTCTCCTTCTTTCTTCTGTTCCTATTCTTATTTGTCTCCCTGTGATTTCCACCCACTTAGCAAGGTCATGACTTGTGGCTTACAGCAGGACTGGAAATTAGACTCAGACTTTGAAGAATCAGGCTGAATAAGATACTCAGAGAGGCTAAAAGTCCTTTTTTATCCTTATGTTTCCTTAAAGACTATCCTTTAAATTTGCTCTCAGTAGTTTTTCACAGTATGTAGAAAAAGTTTGCTGCTTTCCATGATAGTCTGTAAAAGGAAATCCTAGGAAAAATGTCTAATCTTGTGTGAGAAAACAGAAAACTTCTTCAGAAGGTGACACAGGGCTTGTTCAGGGAAAAAATTTATGAAACCATTTAAAAAGTAAAACCTGAGGAAGGATACAGCACAAGTTTAAAAAAAAACCAGTAACCTTATCTAATGCAGTGAAAATGCTCTTTCTGTTTCGGAGCAGTTCAGCACCCAGGCAAAGGGAATTTCAGCTTGGGAGGACATCATCAGCATTCAGGAATATGGTCTCCAGCCACTGGTCTACAGTCTCTATTTCATCTACAAACTCCATCATCTCAGATTTTTTTATTTTTTCATCAGTCTCATCATGCGTCTGAATAAAAATAACTAACAAGTCTACCAGAAAGTAACAGGAACAGGATATTGTATAAAGAGGACTGGAGAAGACAAAGACAAAAGGGGATGTGTAGAGCAGATATTTTAGCAGTCAGCCAGAGGAATTTCCCCTGGAATTTTATTCTAAAACCCCCCTTATAGTTAACCTTGCCTTTTAAAAGTCAGCAGCTATACTTTTCTGTACAGTCAAACAAGAAAAATAAGTACTTGTCTCTATTCCTAAATTAATGTTTGTCAGATTTAAGAGGGCAGGGGGGAATGTTCTTTATAAACCAGGTTGAATAATGATCATTAGGAAAGAGACAACTCCGGCATCCTGCAATGAGAAAGCTTTGTCAAGCAATAGGAAGGGAAATTCCACATTCAAGCATTGCTCTAGAGTTCAATTAAAGGGTTTCTGCAGTCCCTTACATTAGATGGTTAACTTATCTGGTTGAGAATGCTAACACATTTCTTATCACTATTCTCTTCATAAATACCACTTTTTTCTTGTTTTGTAGATAACCTTTGATTCAAGAGTTCTTTAGATAGTTAACATTTTGTGTAGTAATTCGGCACAAATTGCTTATCACTTTAATACAACAGACTCCTCAGCTGAAAATTAATTTGAAGGAGATTGCTAGGCTCTTTTACCCTGTTCACCTGTTTGTAAATGATAAAGCAAATAAACATTTCTTGAAATACCTGTGTCTAGCACTTCATTCTCTTGAAACATTTTATGCACCTAGGCACAGTAACATACATCTATGATTATGCATCATTTTAATCTAATGCATTCTTCCCACTGTGAAATTCAGTTCTTCCCAATTTAATGCACAGTTTGTTTTGCATGTAGAAGAGATCATACACTGAGCTGCATCCTGTCTGACTCACAATTATAAAATACTATTGTCTGTCTCCAGTTTCAAATGATTAAAAAGTAATCTACTTCAGTAATTCTGGCATATTGACTGACTAGGAAGGAGTCCATAAACACTTGCCCATGTGGGAGAACTGGAGTATCCCTGGTCTCTCATATCAGTCACTATGAACAAAGATAGCTCTTGGCAATGATAAACCAAACATATAAATTAAGCACTCCGTTTTGGATCTGGAAGGCAGTAGACAAAATTTGGCAGTGAATAATGTTGATGAGTTGTATTAAAATAAATGCTTTAATAAAATTGTCTGACTGTACTCATAGACTATTTTATTGTAGGGAAGTGTGTGGTGGTGGTGGTGGAAGCTGCCACTNTCTACTTCAGTAATTCTGGCATATTGACTGACTAGGAAGGAGTCCATAAACACTTGCCCATGTGGGAGAACTGGAGTATCCCTGGTCTCTCATATCAGTCACTATGAACAAAGATAGCTCTTGGCAATGATAAACCAAACATATAAATTAAGCACTCCGTTTTGGATCTGGAAGGCAGTAGACAAAATTTGGCAGTGAATAATGTTGATGAGTTGTATTAAAATAAATGCTTTAATAAAATTGTCTGACTGTACTCATAGACTATTTTATTGTAGGGAAGTGTGTGGTGGTGGTGGTGGAAGCTGCCACTGTGGCAGAAGTTTGACATCTCACCCCTAAGTTATTGTTTGGTTTCTCCAATGGTTATGTAACCCAGTTATGTCANTGGCAGAAGTTTGACATCTCACCCCTAAGTTATTGTTTGGTTTCTCCAATGGTTATGTAACCCAGTTATGTCAATCCCCTTGTCAATCTGTTAGCCTCCCCTCCCCTGTTCTGGAAAGGTCTCCTTCACTAGACACCCCATAGGCTCTGGCTCCCATTCTCCTCCCCTCTCCTTCTCCAATTGGTTTTCCCCATGTCACTCCGCCTTATTGCCACCTCTGGACCCTCATGTGATTGGACCGTGATGTTCTTTCTGCCCCTTGCTATCACAGTGTTTAACCCCGTGTAAGCCTGGAAATCTTGCTCTTTGTTGCTGGACTTCTTTGTGCGAGGACTCTCATTAAATTCCATGGAACCCCACACAAGGAACCCCTCCCGCCTCTTTATCTCTGCCGACACCTTGGAGTGCGTGTGTGCTTTTCCCCACACCTAGGAATGGGGACAACAAATAGATTTACATCTATCAAACTGAGATGGGATTAATTGCCTAGATCCTAAAGTGCAGTGGAACTGGCTTTCTTTAACAAAATTTCAAGTATGAAAAAGTTATTGAATGTTCCAGATAATAATTTACCCAGCTCTGATAATGGATAAATGGTTGTATAAAATCAATATAATGTGCTGTGCCCTTCAGAAGAAGAGAAAAAGATGAGGAGCTACATGTAAATAGTGACTAATATATATATACCCATATCACAGAAAAGAAATATAGCTGAAAAAATAAACTTGCAGAAGTCTGCAAAATTTATTCAAAACCCTGTTTCTTTGAAATAGATTCATAAATAAGCACAGGTGTCAAGTGTTTGATTCTCAGGAATAGCAGCTAATATAAGCTAACAGAGATGAACTGAAAATAAAGCTTCACCTTTCTTCTACTATATATATAAAACTTTGCATACAACAAGAAGATTGAATCATCTGATCATGATGGTCATGAATATGACAATAAATATGCAATGCTTGACCATATGAACCAGGACTATGGATTATAAAATTATATAAATGTCTGAGATTCTACAACAACTAACTTGGTCAGTCCAGAGAGCACAGGGATGTACAGATTTAGTTGTAATTGGCCTGCTTTTTCTGCATTTAGTGTTTGCTAGGGATGCTGGATTTTGGCTGACACAGGCATGTGTCTGTACAATACATTTAAAATAACTGGGATACGTTCTCAGAAATATCAGCTGGCCTAACTCAGCAAATATTTTCATATTCATAAAAGGAGTTATGGTCTGGTTTTCTAACAACAATAAAGTTTGATAAGTTTTACATTTTTAATACAATGTTGAGAAAGCTTAATGCAATTGGTTTTCCCCTAGCTCAAGGCTTTTTGAACTTTTATATGTATTAAAATACTCCCTTCTGTAATGTTTAAGATCTATTATGCTTACGCTGTTATTTATTTAATGCTTTCCCTTTTTCCTTTATTATTGCATTATATTCTTCCTAAGATATTTTTAAGAAGGTTTTCAGGGTAGATCTCTATAAAGATACACAGGCACAGAATTGCCAATGAGAACTAAAGGGATCTCCCCTTCTATATTGGCATTGTTTCCACAATAGCTGGTGTAATTTAGCTTTTCAGCCTTCCCCTATCTGGTGCAGGACTGGAGCATTCTTAGATTTTACTCACATCTTTCTCACTATAAATACAGATATATAGTTTATTCAACAACTTTAAAGATGATGAAGGTGGTGAGGCACTGGAACAGGTTGCCCAGAGAACTCATGGCTCCTCTGTCCCTGGAAGTGTTCAATGCCAGGTTGGATGGGGTTTTGAGCAACCCGGTCTGATGGAAGGTGTCCCCTCCCATGACAGGTGTGTGGGAGCTGGATGGTATTTAAGGACCCTTCCAATCCAATCCTTTCTATGATTCTATGAACATTCCAAATGTATCACTCTCCTAACCAGTGAGTGATACATATGGAAGATAACATCTCATAGATATAACCTCTAAAAAAAAAAATCAAAATTTTAGGGGTCTGTTCTTTGAAGTTGATTGTCTTAGACTATTTTCTTACTGCTATGCCCATAAATAAATAACTATTCTGCACATTATTGGGATATACCTTAAAAAAAAAAAGGATAATTGAAATAATGGATACTTCTTATTTCAAGTAATATTGGATTAACACTTATAAAACACCTGATAGATTACAGAAAATAAAGCACAGTGCACAAGTATTTAACAGCACAAAGACTGAATACAAGCATGTTGACTGCTTTTGGATTCACCAGTGAACTATTACTTTCCTGATGTCAAGTACAGCTGAGTAATTGATCAGTGAATACTACTGAGTGAATAAACAGAAAATGCTGTGTGAGCTGATGGGAAAGAAAATGCCTGAGGAAAAGTCCGTTCTTTTGTATCAAAACCTGCTAGTAACTGCTGTTTTACTGATCTATGCTTGTGCATCTCTGGAATTCTAGCTGGGTAAAGCAATTTTGATGTCTGTATTGCCATAAATAAAGATTGCTTTTTCCCCACAGCGGTTTGTTTCCCTACCCTGTCCCTTTTGAAATGGTTAAAGGCCGTAACTGGGAAGGGATTATGATCTAATGTTTAGTTGACCAGAAGATAATGTCTGCCCTGTTTCCCTGTGAAACATAACAGCATTAAAAAAAATACAAAATAATAAATCAGCTTTCTATATCCTTCCCTCCCACATCTGTAGATAGAATTCAACAAGACTGAGGTTTTAAGGGCTGGACTGCAATAAGAAATTAGGTGGGTAATTGTCAACCTGCCTAGCCCCAATACTGAAAGTCCATAGATATGTTTTCTTTTGTTTTTATTTCTCTGAGGGTATGTACAAATTCCTGACATCACACCTGTCTCACAGCTCAGCCCATGAGGGATTTGTGAAAAGGATAGGGTTACTCCCTTGTCACTCACAGCAGCAGATGTCCTTGCCACGCTCACTTTGCAACTAGCTTTCTACAGAGAGCTGCTAGAGAATCCTACAGGATATAGTTCAGATGATTACCTAGTAATTTTATAATCAAAACACTGAAGTATTGATGTACAAGGTTGTGAGTTGACCCTGGCCAGATGCCAGGCACCCAACGATAGCCGCTCTCTCACTCCCCCTGCAACTGTACAGAGGAGAAAAAAATTAACAATGGGTTCATTGAAATAAGGACCAGGAGACGTCACTCAAATACCATCACAGGCA
>WBMZ01013867.1:0-135889 GCA_013400975.1 Atrichornis clamosus
GGCTGCGAGAAGTGAGGGGGAAGTCCGCGAGCCCAGGGAGTTCCTGGCCTCTGGCCAGTCTCAAACCAAAACAAGTTATGTATAGGGTTAATCAAGAACCCTTGCTGAAAATGATGTATCCTTTTCCTTCTTTGCCTGGACAGGCCTCCTGAAATTTCTGGGTTGGCATCTTGACCTTTTTCCCTGTCTTTTAAGCTTTTCAAATATTATTCTTTGATTTGGGTACAGTTTTTAACATTTGTAATAGACTTGTCTCAGCTGTGTCAGTGCACAAAGGAAATAATCCTCGATCGTTCTGGAGAGCCTATCCCAGCTAAGAAGATAAGTTTTGTCTGGGATCAAGAGTTCAGGCTACAGCTGTCCGGACGTGCTGATTTGTGACATCATGCCTTCTCTTAGAAGCTTGTTTTATGTAGTCATTGCTTTCCTTATTAGCTCCATATAATTCCTCTGCCTCTCAACAGTGCTTAACTTTATGTTGACTTCTCAGTTAGTTCTTTTAGCTTATTTCTGAACCCAGGGACAGATTCTAATTTGAGTAAAAGTGCCTTTTTTTTTTTTTTTCTATATGCTCAATGCCTCTGGAACAGAATTCTTACTGATGGAAAAAAGTAAGACAAAGAATAAATTATGAGACATTGTGCCCTCTTTTAGTGTCTTAAAAACAACGGATGATGAAGAGATATATTTGCTTGGATTCAGAGAGACATTTTATTTCTTTTTATTCTTTCAGTAGGTAATGCATACTGAAAAATACACATAATCCTGTTAAATAATACTGTTTTGCATCTAGGAAAAGATGGCTTAGTTGTTTGTGGTTTCCTGAGGTAAACATAGGTCTTTCATAGGCTTTTTGTATTGAATGGATAATTTATTTTAATTATTCTACCTTAACTTGGATTGCCAGTTTAAATTCGCCTGCTGAGTGCTATCAACTGGTGTTGGCATCTGTATTCATGCTTGAAGATGTCCATATTCATTACTGGATTTCTTTAGCTTAACAAAGCTTGGAATTAAATGCAGCCCACAAAGTGAGCATTTATCACTCCGTGATGCACTGAGAGCTAGTGCTGCTGAAGGCAGGGATTGTTTCAGGCATTAACAGTCCAGTCTGATTCCGAAACCCTGACCGTTTCTTCTGGAACCACTGCAAGAACAACAACACCATTACCATCTGTGTCCTCGTCAGAGGCTGCAGAGCTGAATGTTTAGCATTTCAAAAATCCTACAGATGTTGATGCTGCATTATTCATTTAGTTAAAACTGCCACAGCTGTGTACTTTCCTGCATATTCTTTCAAACAATCTGGCAGCAGGCTCTCGTTTGAGAGGGCAGAGTACAGGCTACAGTTTTGATGGGCACGACACTGGTATACATGGTTTGTGCCTGGTTGGCAAACTCACAATCTCTGAAGAAGCAAAATGGAGTATTGTCACTGCTCTCCAGCAATTTCAGTATTCCAATGGCAACATAATGGATGGAAAATGAACATGCCTTGTGTACATCTGAGTGTTCCTGTGGTACCGAAATTATTTTAGAGAGCCCTTTCATATCAGTACATCAGCTTGTCAATTGATAGATTGGTGGATTGAAAGAAGGGAAGTGTCAACTCCAAGAGAAATAGTGGAGGAAAAGGAAGGAGGAAAATAATAGGACAAAAAAGGAGCACAGGAGATGAAAGAAATGGAAGAGGATGTGAAATGCACTGTATATTAAAAAGAAACTGAAAAGAAGGAAGCAGAATAGAACACATGAAGAGAAAAAGGAAGAAATATTAAATTAAATTATAAGAAGGAAAGGAAAAACTCAAAGAGGATTCATGAAAAATATTTGGTGAGATATGGGACTTTAAATACCATCTAAGTTAGCTACTTGAAAAGGTATCAGATTCAAAAACACGGTTTCTAAAATATTTCTAGTGAGTAACTGGTCAAAAATACTCTACTTTTCCTGTGACTGCACAGCAGGAAGGAAAGGGGATTGGAATCCAAATTGCAAAATGTCCTTTGAATAGAATTCTTCCCCAGGAATCAGTACAAAACTCTATTTGATTATTTCTAATCATAGAATCTGATACTGGAAGTTACTCAATTGCTGGAAAGCAATTTGTTTTCATAGCTTGTGAACTGGAAAGCCAAATTCCAAGAAGCTCTGCAAACTTTACTGAAAATACTTTAAATCCATTAAAATGATACTAAAAATGATAGGTGACCTTAACTCAATGATGTCTCCCAGAAAGAGGATTAGTGCTTTGTAAATTTTTGGGGACTCTGCTCATGGTGGTTTCAAATTTTTTTTTTACTAGTTAAATCTCAATTACTGAAAATAACAAATTCACACATGAATAGTGGATGATTCCCTTGCATATTCTGTTCAAAGAAAAAGGTAAGAAGAAAGAGCATTCTCATCCTTTCTTTCTGAGTCTAATTGAGTGACAGGAATTTAAATCCATGTTCAAAATGCAATGAAAGAATAAAAACAGTCATATTTGCTGCTGCCCATCTAAAGCAACTGTCTTAATTTAGGAAACATTTACCCCTTATAACACGGCAAAGTAGTAGATAGTGGCATTTCCTTATGCCTCCTTTGTTCTTAGAGCTCCCTTTTCCTAGGGAAAGACTGGTTTTCTGGCATGTTATAGACTCTGACAGGTTGTTCTTTCCAGGGTGAGAAAAAATGAATTTGTCACTGGACAAGACATATTTTTGTGTTCAGCTCCCTCACAGCAGCTGGGGTGCACAGGCAGTTTGAGAGGCAAGGCTAGATTGTGTGTGGGTTTAAATTTCACTCACTCTAAGTGAATGCCACTAGCTTTCTCATTCCTCATCTGAAGAGATGAAGACACCTGGGCACTTAATGCCACTGAATCCTTGCTCCAGTGCTCTGCAGGGAAAGCTCAGTGTCATCATCCTACACTTGTGTGCAAATGCTGTAGGCTGACTGGACTGGACAATTTAAATAACACTCTGTGATCACACCATTCCGCTTCTCTTTACTTTTCCTATGGGATTAGTTTAATAAGGCTCCCACCTGTCGGATGAAATCTATTCCACTTGTCAGTGTCTTGCTTATCTAGAGAAAAAAATTGCATTTTTTGGAACAAGTGTAATGAAACACCTGTTCAGGGGCAGCAACGGCCCAGCCAGGTAGAGTTCAGATCCCATGAAGAACTGGAGGAAGCACAGTCGGTCAGTAGTGAAATAGAACACTTTCTTAAAATCAGCAGTGTTTTCACCTTGAACTCCCTGTCCTATTTGGACTACTCAGATGGAAAGGTGACAGAAATTATGTTTGTAGCATTCTGTATTATGGCAGAGAGGCAGACAAAAGTATTTAGTTGTATTTGGAGGACTGTCTAATGAACTCCTTACAGAGGAAAAAATGGGCTACTCTAGTTCCTTCCTTTTTCTAAATAAAAAGTAAATAAAGTATTTAAAGTAAATATTTATACCTAAAGGTTTTCTTTTTTAAAGTTCTTGTTGCCTTTGTTCTTGAAAACAAGACAGCAGTTTTCCCATATTTTATAACTAATTTAACTATGAAGTATTAGGACATCAAATGTAAATATTATGCCTTCATTCACAAGATACGCTCATTGATCACTACCAATATTATTAATCTATGGAATTTCTAATCTGCTTTCCAATACTTTAGCTGTAAACCAGTGTGAAAATGAAAATATGAAATTAGATAATGATGTGTAACATCTCTCCCTGCTGTCCTAAAACCAAATTTTTCTTACTTCCTCTGTTTTTCAAAAAATATTTCTACCCTGATTTTTAATGTTTCCCCTTGATTGTTAGCCACTCATGATTCTCTGATGAAGTCTAATTTTACCAGCATTTTGTGCAGTAATTTTTTCTGAGTTTTATTAACCAGAAGTGTACTTTGATCTTTTCTTTACATGTCCATACTTCTCAACATCAAACAGCAAAAAATCCTGGAAGCGCTAGCAGTTAAAAGAAAAAAAAAAAAAAGTTTTAAACATCCATTAAAATTCATGGGGCAAGTTCAGTTTTTACTTGTGACATTATGAGATATCAAAAGTTTCAGAGCCTAAAGACAGCTGAGGTAGAGTAGGAGGTAGTATCAGTGATACTTGTTGTGGTTATTAGGAGACAGGGAAGAGAATCAGTCACTACATAAACAAAAATCTGCTGAACAGCAGTGGAACAAAGCTGAAGAGGGGGTTGTAGGAAATCAGTGAATGTGTCCACCCATTCTGATCCTTACTCTACCAATGCTTGTTGTTCTATGAGGATATTAAAGAGGACACAGCCCTATCAAAGGATCTGTGTAGAGATTTAGCCACATAAATATGATCTCACATTGTGTTCAGTTTGTCCCATATCAGTCTGTTTTATCTATTTTCAAACTATTACTTTTTCAAGCTCCCCCCGCCATTACTTCACTATGAATTTTACTAACTAGAAAGTTGAGGAGGGCAACTGTGAGAAAAAAATCATTTTTCACTTTCTGGGAGCAGTATTAATTTGACTTATAATATGAAAAAATGGCCATTTTCTAGTTTTTCTTAAAAACTGAAATCCTTTCTAATCTTTTAGAAATATTATATTAAAAACTGACATACTTTCAGACCACAAAATTTTCTAATGCTGTTATTTTGAGAAGTTATTTTACAAAGGCAGGGCTCAGGAGGCTGGGTCAGGCTCACAACTGGTTTTAAAGGAGCAAAACTATTCCAGTTACAAAGATACAATAAGGCATGTGCTTGTGTTGTTATTTGTGTTGCAGTAGCTCCTAGGAGCCATGCTTATTACCAGGCCCCACTGTATAATTCATCTCAGTCATGTTTCTGCCTCACTTAAGAGGGCTCTGTGCAGCAGTTCTCACATTCTGCATCACTGCAGGTTCTACCTGCCTTAATACCTTTTTTCATTCTCTCCCCGTTGCTGAAAGTGAAGGAATATTCCCTTTCACTTTGCATTTTCCAGAGAATATATGCTGTTCTGCTTTACAGATGATCAAAACATTCTAGAACTTGGGTTTTTTTCCAGTATGTTAAAAAGTAAGTCTACAAGTACTAAGGGAAACCTTGAGCACTGCAGTGTTTCATTTATGAAAATCGAAGTATACATCTGATTTGCCTTTCAGGATTAGAAGGTGAAGAAAAATTATAAAGAAATGCATAATTATATATTTTATAAAGAAAAATTGCTAAGAGGTGAGAAAAACTATATAGCTGATAGCACTGGCCCCTATGTCAGACAACACTTGGTTGTTCCTGCAGCCATGCAGTATGCAAGGCTTCAAAATCTTTGTGGCTGTACATCCCTAGCATCCCTTCAGGTATTTTCATGCATTATGGATTCTTCTCTTGTAGAAAACATCCCTGCTTTGATGTGTCAGGGGTTATTTTTTTCACAATTGTTTTTAAAATTGTCATATCTTGTTAGCTGAAATATTGACATTAAACCTTTTTTTTTCCTTAACTACATGCAAATTGCAGCAGAGAGAAGAACCTTGTGTTAATGGACCAGACCTATCACCTCCTAAAGCACGAGAAGTAAATGAAAATGTAGCTAATGACTTCGTTATCGCGTGTGTGAGCAGGTCAGCATGAAAAATAGCAAGGATGGTAAAAGAGGTGACAAGGTATGGAGAGGAATATTTATACAGCTTTTTCTCAAACTATGAAAGATGTTTTCTTAATTTTAGACCCTGACAAAGAATGTGTGCAGAAGTTTATCTCAGACTTCATTCCATGCCTCACTAAAGTAATCATTTTCTGTCTGTAGTATCTGGATACTTTCTTGAAGCAGGACATAAGGACCTTGCTTTCACTAAATTTCTCTTATATTTTTCTTTTAAAATAAAAAATAAAAATTACATTAATGAAATATTCAACCCAGAATCTCCTTGCTGCAGTTCCAGTATGTAATAAATGGATGTGGCTTTAATAAAGATAGTAAAGCTTTTGTAGTTCCATAAACGTTCAACTATAAATTAACATTAAATGGAATGCTAAAGTTTGAGCAGGTTATATCCTTTGAACTTAATGGCCCAGATCCTTGGCTGCTGGTAAGAAACACACAAGGAAACTCAGGTGAAGGGCATTCAGGGTGTCTTTCAGCATTTCTTACCAAACTACTTCTCCTTATAGGACAAGAACCTAGGAAACTACTCTAAAATCTGGCCACTGCCAATTGCAGTTATAGTCATTGCAGCTGTAAGGTGAATGGCAGACTTCATGACTTTTTGCTACCTGTATTTTAGGATGATCATATCTCTTTAAGCTTACACTGTGGGAGTAACTTCACAAATTACTGCTAGGAGATACCCATGATCTCGAAAAATCGTATTTGCAAGAGAAACTGTTTAACACTCCTGTTATTCTGGCTGCTTCATGCTATTGAGTAACTTTTTTTTCATCTTTTTTTATGCTGCTTCTAAAATTTCCTTGCATGAGTTTCCAGACATAGTCAGCTTCAGATCGTCTTTATGGCAGCACAGGGCTGTGAATGATTGGGTCACATACCTTTTTAGAGGAGAAGCACATAATGAAATACTGGTCATTACCAGAATTGCATAAAAGGAAATCAATGTTTAGTTTCTCCTCTTATTTTCATTTATTTCCTCACATGTCTTATGTTTAATGTGCCTTTGTTAGGCTTTGTTATTAGCTTAAAAAAAAAAAGTTGATTAGAACACTACTGCTGTCTCATACCACATCACAAAATATATTCCCAGACACTCACTTGTCCCCTCTTTTCCTTCTCCTGAGTGATTGTGTGGTTGATTTGTTCAAAAGGAAACTAACAGGAACCAGCAATATGTGTATACATGGTATTGCACAGGTGACAGCCCTAAAGTCAGACCTATTGCCATTCCTCACATGTTGTCTTAGTTCAGTCTGCTGTCAGCTTGCAGTTATTAGCATTGGTAGAATGCACCTTATCTAGATAAAAAAATCCCATCTACCAATGTTGGTAAATATATTTAGTTTCTAATGATAACTTAATTCTCACTTTTTTCTTTCAAAATCCAGGAGAGTAAATGTCTCTGTTAAAACCTCAAAGTGGACTTTTTCTTCCAGATAGCTCTGTTGTTGGAAGGAAGTGCATGGGGTCAAAAGGCTGGAAATCTGTGTGGTGTTCTTCTTGTAAAAACACCATGTTCTAGGGAGGGACTTTTTCATCTGGAAATATCTATGTGGCTTTGTCTTCTGCCTGAAGTATTGGTTCATTGCAGTGTAGTAGGCTATATTACCAAATACTCTGTGTTTACGATGCTGAGGACAGGTACCTTCCCTGAAAATTTTACCAATGCTTCACTGAGGGCTTGCGTCTCTCATTCTTCATAAGCCATTTTATTTTCCTAGCCTTGATTAGTCTGCACAAGAACTGCAGCATTTGGGAGGGTCCAGAAAGGCTTCCACAGAATCTGAAACTGTATTTCCTATAAATATTAGAGAATCAAATCCTAAACCCCGGAGCAGTATTGCACAACAGTCAACTATCAATTGCTATCTCGTTTCAGAATGTAACTTGTGCTGTTTTATACCTCAGTCTGTTATGTTCAGAATGTGAATTTTTACAGTTTGTTGTTCGTGTATTTTAGCAGCACATTTTCCTCAGTGGTGGGTGAAGCTCCGCCATTTCAGAGCCCTGCTCTGCGTGTGTGGTACCTCATTGCAGCCATTTCCAACCTGCAGATTGTCTGTAACCTTCTCATGCATCCATGCTTTATGTAAGGTGCAGATTGTCCAACAGAAGGCACCTCAGCACATGCTCTCTAGCCTTTTCACAAGGCTACCTGGGGACTAACATGCTCCACTCGCTTTGGGGTCTGTGCTCAGGCCCTTCCTAGGCCCCATCCCTGTGTGCAACTGCTGCCTGGGTTGGGAAGAGAGAGCAACAACTGTTTTTTAGGTTTTTAGTACATAAGTTGTTATGTGAGGTCCACATTTCAGCACATAAATCTTTGTGCAGTGAGGCCTGAGTGTCCTGAAATGGGCATGAAGACTTCAGGAAGTGACTCTTTGTGCACTCAGGTGGCAAAGCGTGACCAGTGCCTGAAGACTTATGGACTGAAATCTCTGGGGAGATGTTAGACCTCTAACAAAGTATTTCCTTTGATCAAATTATGGTTAATCGAGATATGATTACTTGAAACTTGCCAATTTTACAGCCGTACGTGGAAATTTGATGTGGAGTCCCCAAAAGAGAGCTATTGCCATCTGTGTAGGTTCAAATACCTAGCTGAATCCCAATGTCAGAAGCAAATTTTAAGGAGATAGATTTTGGACTCTCCTCAGTCACAATCATACATCCCATTCAGCATCATATCCACTGACTCTTGATTTTCTTTTTCCATCTGCTTAGCTGATGAAATTGGTCTGTGTCACATAAATAGGACAAACAACAAACTTTAGGCTGCTGGAACTAGGCTGCACCTTTTTCATAGATAAATAAAAAGAGAGGTTTTCATAAGGCTGGAATAACACCAAAATAAAAGCAGTGGTTTATTTACTAACAGAGCATGTAGTGCTACAGGCATCATTGAATGTTTTACATGGAAAGTGAATCTGGTGGTTATGTGAATTTTAAGATCTTACATAGACCGTTGAAAACTGCTAAATGTTTTTTAACTTGGATATCGAATTGTTTTATGCAGATTATAACAATCATTTTAATATCCTTACAGGCAAAAGTTACATGTACTGTCAGTTCCCAAATATTTGCATTTTAATTTTTGTTTTACTTTGATTGATGGAAGGATGAGGGATTAGGGAATTGTTTCTGTTCAGTGACATTTTCTTCCAAAGCTAATATCTGGATATGAAATGACTTATCACTCATTTTGGTATTCTCGGTATCCTAAACAGCTACTGAAGCTCTCTAGAACCACTACATGCATCATAGAGATATTTAACTTCATAAATTTAATGGCTCTGTAAATGAATGACAACATAATTTTCAACTTCCCCAATTCAGTTTTAAAGTAGTTTCAGAATTTCTTTAAAGGCTAGTTTACACAGCTCAATAAAACTTTTCCATTGAGACCAGTGGGTGTAGCATCCAGCCATTAAATATATCTCTACTAGAGGTAATTCAAATACACATAGTATCCTATTACTATTAGTTATTGATGAACCTAAAATATATTTTTCTCTTGCTTTCTCTCCCACCCCTCCCAATCCATGTATGTTTTTAAACCAAAGAATCTTAGGTAAAAGGGTATATTTATCACATTGCATATCCTGCCTTTTATCTTAAAAAATAGAAATTTTGCTCTTGCCCTAATTCAGATTTTCTATCGGTCATGAAAATAGACAGTTATAAATACTGTGTCCTTTGAATCATTAGTAAGTTTGGTTTTATGCTTGTCAATCTTGTTAAAAGACTAATGTCAAATTGTCCTTTTTTTGTGCTATGCTTGTTTTCCATAGATTGTCAGAAAACAATTTATTCAGTCTGTCTTTCTTCCAGTAATTGATTATGCAGATATTATTTATCGTACTCCTGCAAGCACATCTTTGCATAAATTGGATGTGCTTTATCATTCTGTGTTACATTGTATTTACAAATGCCCTATTTTCTGCTCATCATTGACGACTTTATTCCATGGTAAACTCATCTTCATTAGAAGGGCTTAAGCATTACTGTTCATTTATCAGGAAGGGAATTTGCTGAAAATCCCCACCATGTTTTCTATCTTTAGCAAATTATTTTCCCAACAAATATGCTTTCAAATCCTACAGTTGTTTTTCTCCATGTGAAAATGCAATAAATGGGAAGAATTATTTTCTTCTTAGCACCCCACTCTCTAGGTATTTCTTTTAGCTGCTATAAAAGTTTGCAAGTGATTTCAATCTTACTGTTTAACTAAAAGAGCTGATCACAGTAAGGAGGTGCAGCATCCCTGGCATTTTCTTGAGTGTTAATGACTGTGTTCAGGTCATCCCAGTTAGGAATAATAAGTTTCCAGACTAGCAATTTACTTGGTTGAAGGAAGGGTTGACTGGGTATCTACACTGTTTATTGTCTTTTTCCTAGTCATGAATGCTGCCCACGCAGGATGTTTCAGAATTCGACTGAGTCCAGGGAATTTATTCACAAGTATGATTCATTTTCAGGTACAGAGAAACCTTTTCTCTTTATAGCTTTTTTCTTCATAGCTAAGAAAGTATTTTGTCATTGCTCTAGTGAGATGTAATTACAGTAATTCATCTGCAGTCAAAAAATTTCAGGCTTGAAAATCTCCTCTGTGATTGCACAGGCATAAATGTTATGTTAAAACATAAAAGCTAACATTAGTGTAAATAAGGGCTCAACGTCCTGTGGAGTACGAGGCATTGCCTGCTTCCATGTGAATTAGCAGGCTGTGAAAGTGCTCATAAACTCACAGACTCAAGCCCCAGAAAACGTATGTCAAACCACAGCCCTCTCCTGCTTCTTTCTGCATGATAATGGAGGAGCCAGCTGCAATCCTTTCTGCTTGAGAAAGAGTTTGCAATGCCAGCACGAGCCTCGTTCTTTAGCTGGTACCGAGAAGCCTGAGGAAAAGTGAGACAAGCACCGGTGTGTCATCTGTTACCTTGAAGCATTGCTGCAGTTTCCAGTGGTGTGACACCTCCTGTGGGGAAGCAGCAGGAAGAAAATGGATCTCCCTCACCTGACCATTCAAGCTTGATGTGTGCACATGCTTGCATGAGGTAAGAAGGTCTTGGTTTTAGAAGTGCATCATCAGAAGATGATAGAGTACCTATCCAGCGCACTGTCCCTGAGCTGCTCCTGCAGAGGTACTTTGCGGCAAAGTGGCAGAAAGCACGAGACTATTCCTCGTGCTCCTGTGGCTGAGTGCAAGCTCATCATTGCTGGCTACCTCAGAGGTGCCTGTGGTACCAGACAGGAGGAAAAGAGGGTCAGACACTGAACAGTCCAGAGGGTAACTATTCACATATTCTGGATTGCCTACTCTGCACTATGTTAGCAAGGAGAGGAATAAAAGGAAGGTTTACTGCCTTATTATTTTTTGCTTTTCTTTATTATTCTATGATTGTTCTTTGAGAATAAGAACCACTGTCTGATGAATGTCTAAAGGAAATAGGCATCACTTTGTACAAAGCAGTTATGTGACTTATCTACCTTGAAATAATGAGGCTGGAGCTGTGGTTTCTCCTCTGACGTTTCCTACGTTCTATTTAGTCACCACTTTATTTGCTGATTTGTGAGGTTGCCTTTGGGGGAGCTAATTCCACATGTACATTGCATATGGAACCATTTTAGAAGTCTTTACATGCCTGTATACTCCCCTTGACAATCTTGCTCACGGATGTGTAAAACTGCTTGTTAATACTGGATTTGAATTGAAGCAGGTTTTGAAAATCCACAATTATTTTGAAATCCTCTTTTTAAGGAGAAAAAGCTGCAGAAACTAAACAAGCAAACAGTTATAGGTCACCTTTAAAATAGCAAGCAGAGTTGCAGCATGTGTATGTCATTTATACAGCTTTATATATAGTTATAGACATTTATAATATATAGGACATATTTCCATATATAACGTGCATGTATTTTGGTTTTCTCAGTGTCAGATAGGATAGTTACATACATGCTTATATTATATATGAATAGTGGAATGGTGGGTGCTCTGTTGTTCCTGTTGCAGGGCTCTGATAAGATTTTACTGGAACATTTCCCCTTCTACCCCTTGCCATTTTCAATTAGTTTCCCATTCCATAGAAAGATTATACATTATGTGATATGAATATGGAGCCTGTGTAGTTAAATTTTAGTTTCTACAAGCAATGACTGCTTGCTTCAATGTTCACAGAAAGAGAATCTATAAGAGGCCCAAGCATAGCTGGAATGAATTAAGATTTGAATTTCATCAGGCATTCATTGAAAGGGTTTTTTACTTTAAAGGCATTGAGTTCTTCTGATGGCCAAGGATTCACCTAGCTCATGATTTGTAAAGGACTCTCTGGACTTTGTTGCTAATTGTAAGTCACTGTGCAAGCTCACCAGCCGTACAGGGAAAAATCAAGTCCCTAATCATAGATCTTCTCTTTGTATCCCCTTCCTCAGGGTTTGCTTTATTTCCAAACCCACAAACTCTAAACCAGAACAAATCAACTCAAACTGCTCGCTAATAACCACCTGAGGCCCTTCCAGCCTCAGCCAGCTGGAAGAAGACAGCACACAACCTCATCTTATGAGATTTTCTTTTGTGCCAGCATTGTCAATCCTCTCATGTCTCCATCAGAAACACCATCACCAGTCCAGTAACCTCTAACATGCCAAACTGGCTGCAGCCAATGACGCACCGCTCTTTTGCCAGAGCTGCATATGCCAATTTACCACATTTTCATTGCAGAAAAAGAATGAGATCGCTTTAAAAAGAGTCGATACTTCAAAATAGGGCCTTTCATAACCTGAAACTGCAAGGACTACTGCTGAAGGGAATGCAGGGAATTGCAGGAAAATAGTGAGATATGCAATAACTTGGAGTAACTTTTGCCTTGATTAATTGACACACAGTGATTTTGAATTGCAGGAGTTTTTTGTTTTGCTTTTAAAGGTGACTAGATATATCATTTAATATCAAATGTGTTCATCTTACCACTCTAAAGGAGGAAAATGAGCTTAAGACAGGATACAAGAGAAGATAATGTAAATATATGTATTTACATATAAAAATACATTTACTTAAAGATGTGAAACTTTAGGGACATGCAGAATACTGAAGTACAAGCACTTGTGTGGACATGTGAACCACTGATGGTGCATCTTTCACAAAGCCACAGGGAAGCCTTTTTTTTCCTGAAGCTTTGCTTTCTACCTAGGAAAGAAAACCTGCTTCAGTGTTTTAAAAACACTTGATGGATCATGTGAGTTGTTCTAGAGAAGGGCTATGCTGTCTGTCAGATGGCAATATACAGCCTGCACAAATCAAATTTACTTGGCTTTTATTTGCCTCTGTAGCAGCTGAACAAATATCACAGAGATTGAACTTGTACTACCATAACTGGTAGTCTTAATTTCTTCCAACAAACCAGTTTCATTGAGGGAGCAGGTCAGTGCAAAACAAGTTTATGACAGTGTGCTATGAGTGTGTTGTAAGTAAAAGCCAGTAGCTTTCAAGGTAGGCAAACTGCAGTGAAGAGTTTGGGGATGCTCTATTGCCAGTACTCCATGTAAAACCTGACACCATTCCACTTAGCAGTGGTTTAGTTGTTACCTGTAAGGTAGTTGTAAGAGGTAAGAAAATACAGACTAAAAAGCTCCTCTTAAATAAAAACCCTCTGAAAAATGAAACTCTAAGGAAAGGCTAATGTCAGATGGAAAATTTAAAGCTGAATAAAAACCATTACGGCAATGAATAAAATTAAGCTGTACTTTAAAATTGTTTTAAGTCTTGCTAACTAGCCAAAAGGGAGCCACCAAATTATCCTTACTGCCATAAACCATTAACTCTTACATTCGGGGCCCAACTCCCACTGCCTAAATCAGATCTTTCTTTTCAGTCTGAAATCTGGAAGGTGTTTAGTCCTCTTGCCTTCTCACTGCTCACCTTATCTTCATCTATGCGGATGATTCTTAAGTCCTGTTGAGAAATAATATCTGCAGCGTTTAATAGCAGAGGAACTGGGGATGATGCATGTCACCTGTGCCTCCCAAAGTGAAGGTGCAAGCAGAGAGCTCTGCAGTTCACATCGCTCAGTGCAGCCTTTGGTCTTCTTGATTGCTCTGCACTGTCAGTACGATAGGACCTGAGAACTGGAAAAAAAATAAAAAGGTTTTGTGCTCCTGGCCCTCCTTTCACCTCTCTGCTTGGGGGAAGGAAAAGGATTGTCTGCCATGGGATGTGTTTGGAGGAGGAGCAATATCAATTGGGATGTAACTGCATTATGGTGCTAATCCTAGTCGCAACATTTTCTATAACCAGGTTTCCTAGGCATCAGGCTAGTTTTATAGGCATCATATCTTTTCATGGTATTTCATACAGTTTATGGCAGATATGGTGACTTAGCAAGGTCTGAGATGCCAGTATGACAGTCTCACTGTTACTCAATTTAACTTCTGTTGGAGATCTTGTCAAAACCAAGCAATTGGAATTAAGTGTTTTGAACATGAGTGTGATCACTGAAGTGTAGGTGGTCCATTGATTTAGATAGGAACATATTTAGGTACTGTTGGCAGATTAAGGATGTATTTTGACAAAGAAAGAAGAAAGGTAGATAAAAAAAATAAGAAAATATCGTAAAATAAGTTGTAACACAGACTTTCTTCATTGTACTATTTTACTAGTAGTATTGGCTTCACCAGCAAATTTTCCCATGTTCCTCATGGCAAACTGAGCGTAAATAAAAGCCATACAGGTTTCAAAACCAAGGAGGAGGCGAGTACATGGTATATGAGGGCTTGGCCCTGCACTGCCCCTTTGCAGGGTCTGTGGCAGGTTCTGGAAGTCAGCAGAGCCAGGTATTGGTCAAAAGGGTAGTAGTTTTTACAAACTTCTGAACAGCAAGGAGTGCTCACGTGGGTTTGTGTGGCAGAGATTGTCTCACTGCTGAACAACTTGCTGCAGTTAAAATTTTAATGAAAATTGAAAGCTTAAGTGCCACCATTTTCCATATCACTTTTCCCCTAAAATGATTTATTGACCACTTATACATGATACATTCTCCTGTCATGAATAACACTCTATATATTTATTTTCATGAATAATGGCTACCATTTTAATTGATAGTTTCAAACAGAGGAGTAGATTTATTTCTACAATGAATGAAAGTACCCTCAATATAGAGCCTGTATAAATTATTTTAGTACGTATTTCAATCTTCCTTTTGCAACCCACTATGGTCCTAATCTTAGCAGAAATCAATCAAATAAAATGTAATACATCACTAGCCACCGACTTCTTTCTATAAAGTATATTAAGACATTTTTCTATAATGTTTTTAAAATTTGTCTTAAGAAGTGTTGCCAGGACCTTTCACTGAACCAAGGATCTTTTGCCTTGGCTGTCATATGTGTCTGTAAGATGTCTCTTTCATTCCTTGGTTAGTTTATTTGACACCCTACCTCTATATGCATATCAATTATTTCATTTGAACACATCTCAATTGCGCCACCCTTTTTTAGCTAAGAATTTTAAATTCAAAGATGTTAATAATTAAATATTGATTCCAAGCATAAGCTTGTATGGGCAGGTGATGTATTATGCATTCCTTCCTGAGTGTCACACCTAGGAGTCACGTCTATGAAGAATTCTCTTAGCTAAAGCAATCACAGTTCAGAACTGAAATCCCTGTTACTGGCAAATGATCTCATTCTGATATAAATGTCCAAGTCAGTAAATGCTGTGTGCTCACAAATGGGCCTCGATCATGTGCTGCAGAACTATTGAAGGAACAAGCCTGCATACATTCCTAAGACTGGTATAAACCCCTAAATCTTGCTGTGAATGATTTCAAAATAGAATTACAGTGTTACAGAACATGCACCAGCTGCCTTCTTTAATAACAAGCAAAAAACCCCCAAACAAACAGGAATTCCTGAACAAATTGCCTTGCAAAGCGTTGACTCAAATATCTTTATAATATATTCACTTACCAGTAATTTTAGAGAGCTATTATTTATTCTTCAAAGTCAGGAATGATACAGTTCTCTCTTCCTCTTTAATAAGGATTTCCTTCTTGTAGCCTGACTAGAGTTTTCTAAGGCATTACTCCAATCCCTATGTAAACATTTGCATAAGAGATTTTACATCCATTCAGAAATCCCAGATTCATGCACTGGTATTGGAAAGTTTTGAGGGTGGCATTTTAATATTTTTCAGTATGCTAAGAGATTGGGAATGGGAATGCTGTCAGATATAATGGGTGAAGGGCAGAGGACAGAGTTTGTGAATGCACTATAAATGAAATGACCCAAATATGAGCACCCAAAAATGAATTTAAATATGTAGCCATAGGTTTTGGCAGAGGCAGAGAGGTGGAATCCTTCTAAGAGAAAAATATATTTGGGCAGGTGCCTTGTCTTCAGTAAGACACTTTACTATCTACTACTTTAGTTAATTAAATTCTAAATGGCAATAATATTTGGAGCCAGGCTCTAATTCCTATTTCTATTCATAAAGCACTCTGCATTTTTTTAAGTTGAAAGACAGTGTTGTGTGGTAAAATATTAGCAATGTAATGTATCAAGATGTTTTAATCACAGGAGGTATTGCTTACAAATCTGGCATTCATGCCAGATGTGCTGTATAAGGGATGTACAGCAATTTAGCATTTGCTGTACCTTATGTGTAATGTTGTCTTTGCTTTCATATATATTGCCTTGGCTATAGCGATGGTATTGGAAAGAAAACATAAGTACAGGACTGTATAGGAATTTGAATAGCTTTTATCTACATCTGCATTAATATGCAATTCCTTTTCTCACTCTAAAACAAATAGGCCATTTTCTTGAGAAAACAGAGACGTGATTGCTGGAAACTGTAGTTTTCTATTCTGTTATTTCAGCTATGAAATCAAAATATGTTTTAATAAAATACCACAGTCAATAAATTCAGCTCTTAAGCTAAAGCAAAGACATAAAAGTCGATCAAAAGACGCCACTCACTGCAGGGAGGCAAACGAAGCAATAAAGAACTAAACCTAAAGCTACATAGTTCTTTTCATTAGGTAGCAGCAAAGTAATTTGCATTATTCATTTCACCCTGGGAAGACAAAAAACCCCCACCAAACCCCCCAAAACCAACACATGAATAGATTGAAAGGACTAGATGGAATCTAGCTGGCAAACAAAGCAGAGGTAAAGTGAGGGAATCAAAGAAAGCTGAATCAAATGTAACAAGGCTGCAAAAGGGTTCTAGAAATATCTAGAGAGAATAGAAGGAGACCATTGAAAAGTAACAAAGGGACCATATAAGTGAAGGCTCCAAGATGGATGAAAAATGTTCAAAACTACTTTTTCTTAGTTTTCAGTATAAAGGAAAATGATGAAAGTGGAGAATATTATGTAGGAAGACAGAAAATGATTACAAGCAATGGGCCAGAATTGTGCTTTATTTGCACACAAGGGCCCCATTTTCTCTCTTTTTTCTCCTTGTGGGTCCTTTCCAACCCAGCATTTTCCGTGATTCTGTGATATGTTGAATAATGCTTATATGGCAAGTATTCCCTCGGCTACTCAACAGAAGGGGTAAAAAGGAAGTGCTGGGTGGTATAAGGATGACACACGGAGTCACAAAGTGTCATGCAAGCACACTGCTCTCAGAGCATCCTGCTCTCTCTCACTGAAATCTCTCACTAAAACATGATGAAAAATGTGACCTGAAATTCCGAGTACCTGTTCAAACTAAATTATGTTTTTCCCAAGTCCAGGCGTGTTGTGTTTGAAGTAGGAGACAGCCATTGTAGTGCACGGTGTCTTTCAGGCTAACACACTACGCCTGTCACAGGAGGTTTAGGTTAGATGTTAGGAAAGGTTTTTCCCCCAGAGGGTGGTAGGACACTGGCACAGGCTCCCCAGGGCAGTGGTCACAGCACCAAGTCTGACAGAGCTCAAGGAGTGTTTGGACAACGCTCTCAGGCACAGGGTGGGATGGTTGGGGGCTGTCCTGTGCAGGGCCGGGAGTGGGACTCAGTGATCCTCGTGGGTCCCTTCTAACTCAGGGTGTTCTATGATTCTAACTCCCTAGCACCATGAAAAAGCACAGAGGACATGCTTTAGGATATTAATGAGAGCCAAATCAGGCATAGTTCATGCATTTATATTGATCCTACTCTGAAAATACTTACAATATTTTTTTAATTAAGAGGCTAAGCATATTGTGAAAGAGTATCTTAAAACAGTTGTGTGGCTGCAAACATCTTCACTCCCATACTCTTGGTTCTGTAGAACCCCTTCCTGCCCCATTGCCCTTTTTATTTTGCTTTTAAAAACTCGGTGTGGTCTTATGTATTAATGTATGTGGAGATCCACGTAAAAACTTCTACTAAAACAGTTTCGATGGGAAATGCCATAATTGTCTAGTTGACACAACTAGTGGAGAATATAAAATCTGCCTAAAATATAAAGTGTTTTGACAGCATGGTAACACTCCATTTTGGCATTTTTGGCTCAATGGGATCTACCATTTTTAAATGACTTCTGAAAATTAAATTAATTCAAATATGAGTTAAAAGCATACAAAACTTAAATTGCAAACAACATATTTCAGTTTTATCTTAAAAGAATGTTTGATTGACTTGAAACATTCTTTTTCTAATATACTTTTATGGAAGATTTGTACATTTTGGGTTTTCTACTAAATTTGTAATGGGAAAAGAAAATCCATGTACTCTCACGAAATAAAGAACTGAGTTAGTACAAAACTCCACTGTGGTGTTGTTATGTGTCTAAGGTATTGAGTAAAGAAATGAATAAAAAGGGCAATGGAGCTGGCACTACTGAGCATTAATGAAGAACACGAAATGTTACTGACAGGTCATGAAACTGACTCAGTGCACTCTCATAGACACAGACACTTTCTGCCCAAGGTTTGAAACTGATCTTGACCTGATTTCCTATGAATAGATAAAGACTGCACATACACAGGCTGTTATTAAAATGTGAAACTGGTAAAAGTGAAACCTAAATAAAACATTTCCTGATTTTGATATATTTATGCACAAAAATTGTAGGAACAAGTGCAGGTAGTTCGAAAAATTTTACATGCTTAAAAAAAAAAAAAAAGGGCAATAAAACCTACTTGGATTTCATACACATAGAGGTCATAGAATTTTGTCAAATTAATCCTGCAACAGGACAACAGCTCTTCACGGGCTCTTGATTTAAGTTCTTATAAATTAAGAATGTCTGTACTCTTTAAGCAAATATTTCCAAGGGTTTCTTGCCTTCTTTGGTAAAAACATAAGCTTTTTAGTGTTGAATTCATGGTCATTAAATTTTGTTATACTATGGAGCCTGCTACTATGAAAAGTTTTATCCCCATTTACGTTCCTGCAGATCAGGAAAAATTCATCTGGTTTCCTTCTCTGTGTTAACCAAAACAATCACTCAGTCTAAAATGGATATTCCAGATCTTGGATAATACTTGTGACTTTTTTTTCTGAATTCTTTCCGGCATGTCAACAGTCTTTCTAAGTGGAGGATAAAGACTTTAAATGTGAGCAATGTAATTGGTTTCCAAAGGTAACAGACTAAGGAATTAGTACTAGTCAGTAAATGAGGAAATGTTTATTTTAGGAATGTCAGGCACATGGCTTTCAGAGAGGAGGTTGCAATTAGATACTGTCAGAGGAAAAAAAGGAAATGCAGTATAATCTGCATCCTGATGCCTCCACAGAGAGTTTGATATGTAACTCATGGTACCGAATGGGACTCTTCCAATTGATTTGAACAGCTTCGGAGCAGGAGGTTTTATGTAAAGCTAGGGAATCAACTAAGGACTTTGCCAAGCTCTGGTGAAAACAGAATTATGCGTTCTGTTTTTCACTGCTTGTGAAACCTCTGAAGACAGGCAGCAAGAATGCTGAAAGGTTTAATAGACATGGGTGTAAGGCCCCAAAACCCACTTGATGAGCCTCTTAAAAAGGCTTATGGATCCTAATCTTGCAGACAGAGGAGAAAGGAAAGAAGAGGAAAGTTTACAAGAAATCACAGACAATTGCTATTTCAAAAATCAGAAGTATAATTATAGTTAATATAGAAATTTAATTCTGTGCAAGTCATTGCTCCCCACCCTGTGAGTCTCTAAAATTGCAGGCAAGTTGTGATGCAAACCAGGATTTGGGGCAAGAGTTCATGAAACCAGTCTTTCAGCTGCAGTAGTCAAAGAGTCAAGCAGATTAGTTGGTGATTTCCTTCTTGTTTCATGATACAGTATTCTTTGCTTCAGTGAGGTCTTGCATTTTACATACTCCTTACTCATTTATTAGTAACATATCAAATGTTAGACAATTTAATAAAACCATTTTTGATACTTGCTGAACTTGTAAGCTGAGCTCCAAAACAGCATGGCGAGTTCAATTTAAGATTCTTTATAGCTTACTGAAATTGCAGTGTATTGCACTACTTGTACAAACTCTAAGGATCAAGAGTTAGGCTGCCTTGCCTTTTGGAGTCCATGGTCTTACAGGTATAGGTATTGTTATAATCCAAAGAAATATGTCCCAGATTACCACCCGTCCCCCTCCCACCAGCCAGGTTTGAGGGGAATTTCCAGGTATTCTATACCCAGGGAAAGAGGATAAAGGCAGTGGGCACTATGGGAAAATTACATTCAGTAAAAATTTAAATACGTAATTGGATTGGCCCAGGGGTGGAGGTCAAAGAGCTAATAAATCTTGAGGTGTTGCAACCCCCTCAGCATATCATTTCAGTCAGGGTCCTGAGTGCAGATCAAAGACCTTTCCAACTTTACCAAACCCTTCACTGGTTCTCAACTCTGAAATCTTTCTTCCTCGACTTGCACACTTGACCACTTATGGCTTCTCCTTCTTGTACAGCTGGAGAGAACTTGCCATTGCCACTTCAGCTTGTTAGCCCTTTTGTCCCTCCTTCCAGGGGCCACCAACTCTTCCACATCCCTTTCTTCCACACAATTATGCTTTACACATTGCTTACCATTACTGCACGCACTTCCCACAGTGTAGTAATGTTATGCTTTGCTCTGAGGAGTTAGGAAGAGGTATATGAGTTTGATTCCATAATCATATGAAAACCTAAGGTAAATTTAGGGAGGAATCTTCTCCACCCACTGTGGCAATGAGACAGAAAATACAAATATCTTAAAACATTGCTCGCAGCAAACTTATATGAAACACATAAGATCATAAATATCCTAAAACTTATCAAGATTAAAAGATGTAAACAATTGATGCAGCCAAGGACAGCAACTCTTTGGTCTTGTTGCCACTTTGTCCTCTCATGGAACACATCTTCTTTTGGAATACCTGATCTGGCTTTGCTGCATTAAACTCCTCCCAAGGGCTGGGCGGGGGTGGCCTCATGTTTAGCGAGGCCCACCTCTTTCCCAAAGCTGGAAAACCCTGGTTCATTCTCCACACCTTCCCCATCAGTGTTAATTTGAAAAATCTGAAGGTCTTTGTTTCTGGACAAGCTTGTTCAACTGGTTTTTCAGGTTTTGGGCTAGCTTCAATTCTTGCTCTGCCCTGAAGTGAGCTATTTTTTCAGCCTCCAGGGCAATTTGCAAGTCAGTTAACTCTCTGTTGCTGCTTGGCAACATATTTCTCTCTTTGTTCAGCTCTGAGCCACATCTGCACTCATATGGATACCAGACTTTTCTCCTTACTAGGGCTTTTTTCCCTTTCTTTTGCCAAAGTTCTGATTTTCTCCACAGCTTACTGAGAATTGTGCCAGATTTTCTCAGCCTGCATTTTTCTGTTTGGGGCTTATAAAGCTTTTAGCAACTCCATCAGTGGAGAACATTTCAGGTCAATTTTTACCTGGGTTTCCATGGCCTTTCTGCTAGAGACTATCGTTTATGACTGAAAATTAGTTTTTCCTTTATTCTGCGATGAAAAATTATCTCTGTATAAAATACCTCTTTGTCTATTCAAGACAACCCTGCTCGCTGCGCCAGTTAAAATGAAAGGCCCCAAAAACTCGATCAAAGAGACACTTAAAAAGGCTTACTTTTATATACTTTGAGACACACAGGAGAAATACCGACAAGATATTCTCAAGAGGTCAAAACAACATAAAACTTCACTGGCAACTTCAGAAAATCAGAGAACTTTGGCAAAAGTTTTGAGCAGCATTCAATCAACATAAAACACTTCACAAAGCATTGTGAATTAACTTAACAAACTCCATGCCCATCTGATTTTATGTTACTCAAAACTCCAAGAAGAGGGCTTCAAGGAGAAGAAAGGAAAAGAAGGAAAGAATATAGAAAAGAACAAATATAGCTGCCACTCCTGAGTTCCAGCAGTGTTCAACTGGTATAAAATCCAAGGGTCAAGACACATGCTCGCTTCATGCTTGGATTTAAGTCCCCTTTGGTTTTCCTGGGCCCTTGCCCCAGCTGGGACTTCTGCTCACCCAGACACTCTGGGGCTGGATTCTGGAGATGGAGTGTACCAGGGATTGGCAGGCACTGCAGGGCTGGGATACCGGCTCAGGGGATGTGGAGGAGGGCGTTGTCTCACCAGGGCAAGGCCAGATTTCCCCCATTCCCCCACACACCCCCGAAATGTTTTGAGGCAGCAATCCTTCCAGTCTCTCACAGTGGGGAACCTGAAAGAGCCAAACACATGCAGATTAAAAAGAAGAAGGCTTAAGAGATGCACAACTGCTCTGTAAATTCATTCCAAAAACTAATGCATCATCCTACAGTTTCTCTGTGAATTAGCTCTACTCAACTTCTTAAAATACAAGGTATACACAAAGGAGATAATGGGATGTGCCCTCTAATGCACAACCACTATCTTTTTTATGAGAAAATTCCTCCCGTTCCTCCTTGTAATCTATTTCTCAGCTGGGTCACTTTCAACTCAGCTCAGAGCTTTGCAGTCGACTTCAGTAGGAGAGAAGTATTTGCAAGTTATAAAGATTAGTTTCTTTGAACTCTGTGTACCAGTATTCCTGTAGTATAGGAGAAAAAGAAGAATTTGTGTGAATTAGAGAATCATAAAACATCTTTACTCTTTTTTGTACCTGCCCATAATAAAAAATGGAGCTGAAATGAAGACTGTGACAGAATTCCCCTTGAATTCAGTAGTGTCTATTATTGAATTCTTCATTAACATTTATCATTTTTTCCCCTCAGCAATTCAGCAATGGCAAAATAGTCTGTGTAATTAATTGCATATACAAAATATGTATATAGAGCACTTGGTAGAACAAGCTCTCGCATAATATAAAAGCCACATAATTAATTTATACAATGCAGTAAGGGGTGGGCAGCATATGTGCATATATGCATGTATACATAAATACATACACCCAAAGCTGCAGGATGTTCGAGCGGTGAAAGAGCCTGAAGCCAGAAATTTAACAACTCCTGTGTTGAAGCATTATTATTTCCATTATATATGTATATATTCTCAAAAGTTCAGTAGTTTTATTCATCATAAAATAGGCATTCTTATTTCCTCTATTTATTTCTCTTGATATTCCCATTAAGAGAGTAGAATGTTTAAATAACTATAAATTATAAAAATTACCACCAGCTGTTCAGCTCAGGTACCAGGCATATGTATGCCTACCTACGCATATATAAATACATACGCATCTTGAAGTATTAGTAATATTTTACAATCTTTGTATTCAGTGACTGCTTTGAATTTTCTGTGTAAAGTCACAAGGAAAAAGCCGCTGCATTCTAGGTTTGACACATTTTAGAACTGATACTGGGGGTTTCAATCTATTTGCAAAAATATTGTACGTGCTCTTTTTTTTTTTTCCCCCAGGAAGGATAATTAGCTATAGTCCTTTGATAACCCAGTGAATACCACTACCAAAATTATGTCCCACTGCATTTTTCTCTATTTTCTGCCAAGTAAGTGTGCAATGTATACATTCCTGCTAACCTGCTCTAGCCTTCTGTCTCCACAAGTATAAAAATAGAAAATATTTTTATTTTCCATACTCCATTTTCTATACTCCATAAGTATAAAAATATCTACTTAATTGCAAAGTCTAACATATTTATCTTGGCTTTATTTCTCATGACAGAAGTCACTGAATTCTTGATGAAGACAGGGCCAAATATCTGTTGATAACATAGTTATGCTTTGTAACGAAAACAAATCCAATAACAACTCTAAGTACAATAAAAAAATACAATTGCTCCTTATCTTTTATTACATCAATGATTTCTAGCTTAAGTGGTGTTTGAACATTCATTAATTAAATCAGTCAGCTGTAGGGCAGATATTTTACATATTTTAGAACAATACCTGAAAATAGTCGTCAGATGTTTGTTACTAAACTTAACCATGATGGGAGTTCCAGAGCAGTAATTAGTGTCTTTTATAAATATTGTGAGTCATTCTGAGTATTTCTTAAACTTTCCAAGATGCAATTTGTTAATTTCTGTTTGCAATAATTTTCCTTGGCTGTCACGTTGGTCCAGCAGGAGCAGCTATTCCATTTGTGCTTGCCCACATTGTTCAATGACTTTGGAACAAGGTGCTGAATTCTTCAGAAATCTGCTCACTTGCAAAGAAACAGTAGCCCACACATGGTTTTCTTAGAAAGAAGCGGTGCTAAGTGGCCTTAATATCGGCTGTGGGAGTGTTTCAAAGCTTCCATTACTCAGGAAAGCCAGATTTCATCAAGGAGAGCACCACTAAGGAATGCATCAGGGACACTGGAGGCAGGCTGACAGAATGAGGAGGCTTTGATAGCAGATTGACTACAGGGCTGCTGGTGCTGCATGCATGAGCTCTTTTAACATTGACATTTTCCTAAACAAAATAAAACAAAGCCTTAGGGAGGTAAAGAGAAGCCCAGACAAAGCCTGACAAATCCCGGGGCCAGTGCTGCGAGCTTCACACAGAGCTGGTGGCCATCCCAGACTAAACTGGCTGTAGGCTTTGAACAATGGTGTGGTGTGGCAGTTCTCCACAACACAGCTTATCCCGATGCCCGGTCAACAGCACCTCACAGCCTTTAAGCAGTGTACCAGTGTTGGAGATGGCCTCACACTGACCTTTAATTTTGTGTAAAACTTGCTGATAGGTTGCTGATCTTAGCCACATATTCATACAGTTTTATTTTAGCACGTGTTTAATGCTCTATCTCACAGGCACTGATCTTCAAATATGAAATACGGTGTGTAAAAGTCTGAGCTGATATCCGTGTGAAAAATTTATACACAGTATTAGTCAGCTGCTTTTCACCTACCTAGAGGCATGAATGCCAAGA
Organism: Atrichornis clamosus; assembly: GCA_013400975.1. Lineage (NCBI taxonomy): Eukaryota > Metazoa > Chordata > Aves > Passeriformes > Menuridae > Atrichornis > Atrichornis clamosus. The sequence goes on from WBMZ01013867.1 coordinate 24,876, forward strand.
GTAGCTCAGACTGCTGGATATATTGATCCTAATGTAGCTGCCATATTCAATCAGGAATGTCTGAAAGGAGTAAATAGGCAGCTGCAGATTGATTCCCCTGTAAGGTTTTCCCAGTAGCATACACTGGTAAACATTACGTACTAATTACTTCCCAGATAAAGAGCTGAATGAAGACTGACATTCTTCACTCATGGTGAATATTCTGAACTCTTCAAATGACATCACTGAAGTCCAGTGCAGACACTATGCAGTATGTTAAAATTGTGAAGAACAGAGCTGTATGCATATTTACTTAAGTAACTGATCTACTGAAAGATTAACACTTCTTTTGCAAAATAAAATGCCTAGATAAGCCTTAGACTTGTGACATGCACTCACTAGAGTGAAATGCACCAGAGTGCAGTTTATGATCTCTTTTAATAGAAAATTTAGTAGCAACACATGACAGTGACATTTTTCTTTCTTGCTAATAAACATTATATCCTGCCCTGAAACAAATCTGAATAGCTACTTATAACTGTAAGATATTGGGACAAATTTCTTCACTGAAAGGGTGGTCAGGCGTTTGAACAGGCTGCCCAGGGAAGTTGTAGAATCATCATCCCTAGAAGTGTTTAAAAATGTATGTGGATGTAACACTTGGGGATATGCTTTAGTGGTGAACACAATGGAGCTGGTTTGACAGTTAGATTCCATGATCTTAGAAGTCTTTTCCAACCTTAACGCTTCTATTATTCCATGATTTATAAGCATGCCAAGAGCCATCAGTAGAACTCACATATAATAATCAGGAAATTAGTTGAGAAGGTACATACATTTTATTATTTATTGATTTCTAGCAGCACTTCTAAACTAATAACAGCTTATATTTGCATTGTATATTTACATTTCTCTTCACAGATAAAGTCTGCAGATGTTTTAAGTTTTCCACTTGACAGAGGATGAAGCAAATCTGGCAGTCGAGGTATTGCAATGACTGTGTCTCAACAAACTCCTCCTGCCAGCAGCATCTTGTGGGTTACCATCCTTACTCCCTGTCTTTCCAATCTGACTGCTTCAGAGTTTGAGCAGAAGTGGCTGTTAACAGCTTGACCCATCCGAAGGTACGTGTGTGCTTCAGCAGAAAGCAGTATGCCTGAGAATATATCACCTGTTGAACTTCTTTCATAGTTTAATGAACACATCTCACACCACGTTGTGTTTGCAGATTCTGCAATGGATTTTGCATAAGTCTCTTCTGGATAAATGGAAAACTCTTTCTCTGAACTTACTAAAAGAAGGGCTGAATATTTTTCTCTCTCATGAAAAGGAAAAAGGTGGCATTACAATAAGAGGAAGTGAGGCAGCACAAAGATATATAGGATATTTTACTAAATACGTTAAATTAAAAATTGATTTCCCATAATGTGCCATGGTAGCTTCACAGGAAAGGAAATTTAGTTGTATGTATGAAACTCAATATCAGCACAAAATTTCCCCTAATGTGATAGTGATCTTCAACTGACTGTGGGACTCTACTGAGCCACAGGAGGCTTCCTTAAACCTCAAACAGACAAAACTTGAAGTAACTTCAGAGGGAATATCAAGTAATAGAACTTGTCTCTATTTTTTATGATTCTCAGGTACTTCTGAAATGTTATTACTACATTTTACTGGAAACCAAAGTTCATGGTTAATTTCACTGTAAAATCGAGACAGAAAGAACTGCGAAGTGCCATCTGCACAGTCGTATTATCACACCATCAAATTTCCTTTTCTGGGTGGGGAATACCTGTTAGTCATCAGTCCAAGTCCATCACTCTCAGACGTGGCAAAATGTGCAAATTTAATTTGCTTCATGGAAGGAGCCACTACTAGATGAGTGCTTCAGTAGCTGACCCAGTGTATCTTGGCTAAATAGCTGTTTGAAGATACAAGTAGATAGATGGAAGAAGCTGTCCTCAAGATGGCCTAAATATCTCATGCTGTGTTCATTAAGGACATCACTCAGAGTGCTGTGTTAGGATTCATGGGGCTTTTCGCTCAATTTTATCATCTTTAGAAGTGCACAAGATCACAGGCCAGATTCATCAAAGCAAGGGATAAAAGAGATTTTCCTTTGTACAGCTTGGATGTGGAGCTATTTTAAATTAAACTATTTTAATATATTTAGTTTTTATTTCATTAATAGTTTTGCATTTTGTAGTGGATGACTGCTGAAGCAAGAATGATACGAAAAGTTCTCTACTTGTTTATATATAATTTTCAATTTTATACTGGAATTTTTGTGCTATTATCTCGTAGAAACTTGCTAATTTGTGACTGTTGTATATTATATATATATAATAATAACAGGGCTTCTGTTGAGATCCAATTATTAAAATTATTACAGAGATGCCTTTGCCCAAATTAAAGTGCAAACAAGACCACATGCCAAAGTCAATAGAATGGATTTTTATTTAGCAGTAAATGTGAGGTAGAGAGAGATAGGGTGAAGGGGGTAGGGTGGTGGTTGCAGACTGTATCAAGTGGTGGGTGAACAGGTCCAAGGAACACAAAATCTGTTGGGTTTATATTCACTCAGGGAATGCCCAGGGAAGGGGATTTTCAGACTCGATAATGTAACCTTGTCAATCACGAGACAGCTAAACGATGTAATCTTATGGATCAAGGAACACTCTGGGAGTCCTGACACCTTTTAGGTATTGGAGCTGTCTCTTAGAGTAGTTGCATCAATCGTGGCCCATCAGCAGAGGTGAATTCCTTCATCCTGTGTGTGAATGTCCCATATTTTGGAGAGGAGTTTTCACAGCTGGAGTCGTTACATAAGGGAGGACAATGGCATGATAAGAAGAACTTATCCCACCTTGCAGAATTTGCCTCTTATCAGCCTTATCTGTGTTCCCAGTTTGCAGCTTCAGGTGTGGGTGCCCTTGTGCACCTGGGAGGCCACTCTCAGGTGCGTCACTAGCAAAGCACCCAGCTGACTGAGCCATGAGCACCAGTATTCCAGTCTCTTACAGCACCTGGGTGCTTACGGCAAATGGTGGAATGTTTGAGTCATTAATCACTAGCAGTCCAGTCTCTCACAGCCTCTTAATACCACTTTTTTTTTCCATTACATTTGCACAAGGTGATAGACTGCAGTTTGGGCTCTTAAATTAGTAAAAGGACAAGATTACTCAAATTAGTGCTCATTCTAGGATTCTGTCATCTCAGTTTATGAGGACCTATAATTGTTTAGACCAAGGGAAGTAAAAATGGGAAGGAAAATTATGACTGTCAAAGTTTTAATGCAAATACAGTACAAAGAAAAAGATTTGGAGTTGGAGCATCCTTGAAAATGTCAGGACCCAATAAAACCTGGGGACATCTGCACTGAAAATCACTTCTCTTTTGGAACCCATTATCTGGGTGACATCTAGAGTTAATTATAAAAGATGATTTACAGACACAAGAGACAGCTAATCTATTTTTTCTCTGTACTTAGTCTTCCTTGGAGTACAGCATGGTTTGAGATCTCCTAACAGCAGGATATTATTAGCAATATTGGCTTGGACAACTGTCCCGCTTCTGGTCAGCACAGGGTTAATTTTTTGCAGTAGCTGGTGGGGGCATGGCCAGGACAGGGAGGTTATTCTATACCACCTCAGGTCATTGTAGGGTGCAGGAGAAAGGAACTTTCTCTTCCATGGAGAAGGAGTTCCTACTGGTTAAACAAGCATGGTGGATGGAATGGTGGAGTAATGCTGGTTCTGAGCCAGAGGGAGCGGTCAGGTTGGGTTCCACACTCTCTTTTGTAAACTGTTGTTATTAATATGGTTGCTGTTATTATTTGGTTTTATATCTCATTGCTGTTTCCAGCAAATTGTTCTTATTTCAACCTGTGATCTTTACCTTTTGTTCCTCCAATTCTCCTTTTCAATTGCTGCAACTGGGACAGAAAAAGGAGGGGGAGAGAGCAAGTAGTGTGTGATGTGTAGTGTCAGTGGGAACACTAATCTGGGGAGTACTGTTCCTAAACCATGAGAACAACACGGTCCACGAAGGAGACTGAGGGCAGAACAACTGTTATATGCTTTATACTTAGGAAACATCTTGATTTCTCCCAGTTCCAAACACAGACAATGCTTCACAGAAAGATGTCTTATCCTCTCCCTCCAAAAGTGATGTATTGTAAAAACTTATCAGAAACTAATCAGAAAAAAAGGATAATTTTATCAACTCCAAGAGTAACATCAGGACGGAATCTTATAAACTTGAGAAGGAGAACCAAGTTAGAGTATCCCTGTTGCAGGCACAGAAGACTAAAAAATAAAGAATCAAGAAATAATTTAAAATGTTCTTCAAACTGCTTCTTACCACTGTATAATTAGACATATATTTACTAATTGCTAACTATTCCCAAATTTGCTGGTGCTTAAATTATCATCTGATATGTCAGTATGTTGACACCATATTAAAATTCCCTCTGCTCAATTAACAGACATCTAATCTAGAAACTTTTCAGGCAAGTGCAACAAGAATCAAGAGGCAGCAATTAATTGTAAATGCTTTCAGACAAATCGAAGAAAGCCACTGAAGATGTTTGTCTATCAGCTGACACGAACTTTGAAAAGAATGTTCACCCACATGCTTCACTGCCTCTGAACACATGTAAATTATTCTATTACAACTACCAGTTAAGTACATTCATGCACAGAGAAGTCTCTAAGAATAAATTTCTTCCAGCATTTTGAAGAGAAAATGTCAGGATTCCTGTCCATCAGAGGAGAATAATCCTGTTTATTTAATTGAGATAGAGCATTATTGTGGAAAAAGGACAAGAGAGCAGGATACAACTTTGCTAAAGACATCTCAGTACTATGTCCACTCCTTTCCAGGAGCAAGGCTTAACCCACAGCAAGAGCCAGGCATGTAATGGCATCAGCACATTCATTCAATGCTCGCATATTCCAAAGAATATAAGAATTGCCAGACCGGGATAAACCAAAGAGCAATCTCCTCTGATAGCCTTTCTCTATAGAAATCATAGACGAGTGTCTATGGAAAAGTACATGAAACAACATATTTAAGTATCCAGGAATAAGACATGAGGGTGTATGGGAAAGGCAAGAAAGTAAACACACAATAAATGTCATCATCTCCTGTGTCATTAGATAAACTAAAAACAAGAGGTTGTTTTTCTTTGGTAACCACGAGAGTTATGGTAAACATCCCTTTTTCAACCTGCTCAGATAACTGATAATCTGAAATTAAAACCTTTTTGTGGGGATTCTACTTTGAATGTTGAAATATCAAATTTAATAAATAACTTTACAATATAATGTCTCTTTCACCAGTCAAACTATTTTTCTCTGTCTTTAGCTGGCATTTCTGGCACTGGATAAGTCTAGTAAAATATGTAATGTTATGAACCCTGGGGTTTAGTACTCAAAAATCATTAATTCTGGCCTATCCTGGTAATTTTCTTACCCACAAGTCTCCGCATCATACTTCGAACATGAGTTTAACCAAAAGGTTTTTTGATTAATATGTATATACAAGGCACACAGTTCACTGCACTCTTAAAGTTCATCAGTTTACTGCCAAAAAATTTTAATATTCATCTTACTGCTCCTAGGATCTAGGTTTTGAATTAAGCACTGATTTTATGGCTGCAACCTTTTAAAGGAGTAAATGTACACTCATATTCCTCACATCTCCTTCCTCACAATTTTTTTCATTTTTCTCTTGCATCAAGCAAAATTGCCTTCTATAAAGAGTTTTGCTAGCACAACTTCCTTAGTGTCTGCAGCACTGCATAGCATGACAAGACCTCATGTGCCTCAATGAAGTTAAATTTCCCTTCTCTATTTGCTTTTGAAGCCAGTGGGAGCTATGTCCACACACCTGATGACATTATTTAGTTATTAGACATAAAAGCAAAGAGCTGTGGGAAAAGCAACCAACTCTATGAGATTATGAAGCTTCTTAGAGAGTTCACAGCAGACATCTTCAGCAATTGAGATATACTGGAGAGATTATTCCTCAGAGGCCACCAACAATTTACAGCTGGAGCATAAAGGGAGCAGGTGAAAACTATTCTGTTCATCTCAGTCTCTGCCCAGCCAGGATTTCCCATGTTTTGTTTGAATACCTGTGCAGTTCATCTGTGCCCTTCTACTGGTCACTCCACAGCAAAGCTCAGCAGAAGGAGGCAGTTTTGTGGCAGTAGGAACCAGCGAGGGCCCAGAGCAAGTGATTGCTGGCTGTGAGCTGATGACAATGCACAAAGGTGTCAGGGCGTGTTTACCAAATACGTGTCACAACTTCCTGAGGTATCACAGTGAGAGCAGATTCCTCAGACAGGTGAGGACAGAAGAACCATAGAATATACTCAGTTGGAAGGGACCCACAAGGATCACCAAGTCCAACCCCTGGCTCTCCACATATAATGACAGCAGGAGAGAATATAGACTTTCTAGAGGAAGCAAAGAATCAGTCTCATATAATGCAAATCTGCCAAATTTACTACAAATCCACTGACCCCAATCACCCTTTTAATGGTCAATTAGTTAGCATGTTTAATAACTTTATTCCTAATCTTATTATGGAATCTTATTAATTAATTTTCTAGTGGCCTGTTATAAATTCTACATATTAACTTAATCCTTCTCCCCTAGTTTGAACTGGTTTGTGCTTTCTTTTGTGCTGCTCTCTTCCATAAATTATTGATAGATGCTTTCTGACTTTGCCTTCTGGTCTTTTTCCACAGCCTGAAGTCTTCAGGTTATTGAGCCACACTTGGTAGCTCTGGAAGCTGCAATTGCTTTCGCTTATGTCATGATGCTGCCTAAATCCTGTCACTTGAGACTGCTTTTATTGCCTGATGGGTCACCATGGTTATGAAAACACATTGTATAATGACTCGACAAGAAGCTTATATTTGCTCTGACTGGACTGAAATAGGCAGAGTGCCAGAGCATGTTGAGCGTAATCGTTTTGCTTCATAAAATATTGAAGGGTACAGAGGGTTCTGCCAAAAGCAACTCTTTTCTTCTCTTAAGGGGTATCTCTTAAGGTCCTCCTTATAAAGACTGTGGACAGACTTTGATTGAACTCAGTGGGTCAGGGGTCAGTAGACAGCAATGCAGCAGAGGAACAAACGCTTATCTTTCCTTAAGGCATCTTGAAAAAAGCATGTTTCAAGAACAAAAGTCACAATTTAAACACATAATCCTTAATGCCTTGATTAATAAAGGCTTGTGATCAGAGAAAATACAGTTAGGTAAGCATGAAGTGAGGAAATAACGGGAGAAAAAGCCCATAATAAAAAAGATCTATTGAGATAAGACTTTATGGACATTTGCTGCATGCACTTACGGCACTATATCAGTAAAAGAATAACCTAGAAAGAGCTGCCTCCCATTTGCAAGTAATATAGAAACGGTGCTCTAAAGAGACTTTTGTGCATAGTAAGAGATAACCTGTGATGGTGCACAGTATGTTGAACGGCTGGTAATAAATCCCAATACCATTGTTTTGTTTTTCAGCATTTGCCTGCACATTTCTGAGTGTTGTTAAAATGGGGTATCAAATTATATTTATTTCTCTACAGGTCAGCTGGACTAGTTATGAAATTCATGCCCACTTTTCCCAACTCTTTCTACAAATGGCATGAGGAGGAGATATGGATATGTCTGATGCACTTTACATTGAAGTGCAGTGGGCTTCAGTGCTCTGACTGGGCCTCCTGGGTCTCTGAAAGGACATACACCATAACAATAGAAAAGCCCAGCAGATGCCCAGAAGTAGAGTTTCTTTTCTTCTGCCTGATGATGTGGCCTACTGGTCAAGGCACTGCTGATAGGGCTGTGACTCTTCTTTTCACCTCTCTTTCCAGGGCAGATTTGTGAATGAGGTTCTGCATGCAGCTGCTTTTCTCTCTTGGTTTTATTATCTTGAGGTTAAAATGCACATCTGTGATTTCCATGTTGAGTAGGAACTACTGAAAGCTCCTAGTCTGTGTCATACATCAAGACAGACAGATTTCCACTCCAAGGAAATCTGGAAGGCAGGATCATCTACCGCATCCTGGGGGCCCTTCTAAGTTCTCAGTGAAATTGGTATTTTTACATTACACACACTGTTGGAATCTCTGGGAGACTGATTATTTTCTAAAGTGTAGTCTTTTTATCTCTGTATATTTGTTTAGATATAGCAATTGTGTGATACAGCATCACATTGGCTTTACTGAAGTGAATATAGACTCACAAAAGCATTAATGATTCTGTGACTACCTTGCCTAGAAACTAAAAAAGTTTCTATGTATCTGCCCAGTTCTTCAAAAGGAATGTTTTTCTGATCTGTCATGTGACAGCTGACCTAAAAAACTCTAAAACCAAGCAGAATCCAGGTTATGAACAGGTATTGTGACTTCAAAAAACACATCTGGCAAATCAGGAAGAGCCAGGACCCACAGCCATCTGTCCGGTCCAGTGGGCAATTCTGACTTTCTTTGACTTGAGTTTGCTGAGTTTACTGGCATTGGGAAATCAATGCCTCACCTGCAAAAATATTTTTCTGGTGTCGATTTCTCCCATGCTGGATATAAGAAGCCAAGTTGCATACCAAATTCAGAAGGAAAGAAACCCAAGCAACTTAAAATGGAAAGCATCCTGCTGCATATTGGATTAATGTCCTGTCAGCAACATTATCTGTCATTGCATCAGAAACAGAGAAAATAGAAACACAGATTTAAAAAATCAGCCTGTGGGATGTTCCTTTCTCTGCATGTACTGCAGACCCTTCAGTCACAGAGAGCTGATCAGTCTGTTTCCATGTGTCAGCAGAGTGATCAGTACATGTGGACCTACTTTCAGTGTTGGAAACCTAAAATGGGCTTCCAGCAAAGCACAATATTGTTCTTGCTTGACTGTGCAGGGAGTCACTGACAGAAAACAGAAAGCTGCTCAGTCCTCTGAAAATCACCACTATTTGTTACACCAGATTGGTCTGTCCAAAAAATACTAAAAGTCGTGATACAGCTGTAGGAAAAATCCACCAGTTTCTGGAGGCATAAATCAAGTGCCTGGATGTATAGATACTACGATAGCTCTAATTTTGAAGTCTGGGCAATTCCTTGTCTCCATTGCCTTCAATGTAAGAGGAATGGCACAAAAAAGAAGAAAATTCCTCAGATGAGGCATTCAACTGTCTATAGGAAGGATTCAAGAGCCCGTTCTCAAAAGGAGACCAGGGGGTGGAAGAATTTCATAGTATTGTGGTGTTATCTGGTTGAATACCACTTGGTAGATCTTCAGAAACCTAAAAATGTGCTTGACCAACCTATATGTTCTTCTGGAATAATTATGCTGGTCTGGTTGACCTGCTATTTTTCATCCCTAACTTCTAAATAAGATTATGTTCAGTTCAGTTATAAAGTCAAACTTGAGGGTTTTGGTTTTTGGTTTTGTGGGGGTTTTTTGTTTTTGGTTTTTGTTTTTGGGTGGGTTTTTTGTTCATTTTTGTTTGGTTTTGGTTTTGTTTTGTTTGGGTTTTTTTTCTTTGTTTGGTTTGGTTTGGTTTTGTTTGGGATTTTTTTAACCTGATTTGAAAATGGGATTAAATTTTGCTTTTAAGGGATGGATCACACCTAACCTCAAAGAAGACAACTTTTTTTCCCCAAACAAACAGTAATTATTAATAACATATTTCTTCAGGCAAAAAACGCATGGAAAAATCTTTATGATGAACATTTAGGTTATTAGCATAGTAAAACAGGGGAATATGAATGAAATATTGTCAGCCCTACATAATTAATGCTATTGAATGCATCCTACTACTCTATCTGTCTTTGTATTTCTTCATACCCACAGGTTTATAAGACATAATTCTTTAACCATATTTTGTACATTCTGCATTTTAAATATTACAAACTCTTTCATGAGATAAGGCACCTCACTGCACACCACAATAACTCTTTTTGCCATACTTTTTCACAAATGCACAGTTTTCCAGGTGAAGTTGGTGGAAATATTAAACAACCTCTCAAGAAATCTCTATCTGTTTTTATCATTGACAGAGCAGAGGATTTCAGTTTCACCCTCAAATGACACATAAACACTATTATTTACAACAACAACAAAGAGAAGTAGCAGAGAAGCCTCTCTGATCCTGTCAATTATATAGCATGTAGTTTAACAAGAGAATAATCATCTGGAACAGGGAAGTTTATTAGTAGGCAAAAAAATGTTGATTCCCTACTAAGGCTGCTGTTAATGTGTGTAAAGAGCCCTTCTGAAAAAATAACACCAGCTCCTTCAGCATGCACTGAGAAATTACTTGGAGTTACCTACATCAGCAAATGCTGCCATTTCAAAATGAATTCACTGTTCTTCTACCTCTAGTAAATAATTAATGGATTTTGCACTCACAAAATTTGCTTTGTCTCTCAGTCTCTGCATGGAAAGGTTTTTCCTCTTTCTTAGTGATCAAAGTTTAAATAATTTTAAATAATAGAAGTGAGAAGGAATCAATCCTATGCTTATCTTTTCTAATGCAGAGCTGCAGTGCTGTACGTCCCAGCAGTACCACTGAAGTTAACAGAAAATTTGTGGAACAAGGAGATTAAAAGTGATACCTACCAGAGAATGAAAAAAAATTGTCTTTGGCAAAGAAATTTTTGGAAAAGAATGAATCCCCATTTGACTTCATGTTTTTAAGTTGTCTTTATTTTTTTCCTAATCACCATTCACTTAACCTCCAGAGTGTTGTCTGCTGATTCTGCTATCACTTTTGACTGTTCCTTAGCCAGTTAACGTATTTTTTACTTGCCATTACTAGAGATGTTGGATCAGGACATCCATCATATCCACAAACCCTACTGAAATCCCACACTAAAAGATGTGTATTTACTGAGCTACCACCTTCATTGAGAATCAGAGCCAGATGTAGGGGCTGAACAGCCAGGTTTCAATCTTTCCAATGTGCAAAGCAGATTTTTCCTTTATAAAATTCAGGCCACCACACACCTTGCTACTTAGTGAGAGGTGTAACTCTTCAGTCAATATTGAGATTTGCACATGCAATATGTTAATTGTAAGTTTAGAAATTACGTTTGAAAGTTAATCTCATGTAGCATGAAGAACTGCTGTGTTTTAGCAGACATTGCAGTCAGACAAACAGTTGATTTTGAAGGTACCAGTTTGAAAGTACAATATTGGCAGTTATAAAAATCTTATTTTGACTCCTAAAGTGATAAACTTGCTGTGGGTGTCATTGAGAGAGAAGAAATACAGTAAATCAAGATATCATTTGTATAATGTCACTTCTCTGACCATAGCCTCACATTAGAAATGAGATTTCAGGATAAAGAACATCCAAAATATTACATGAAGTGAAACATCTACAAATCATTACAAGGAAAAATTGACTTTATTAGAAAGATATATGCTTTGATCAGTGTTAATGAACTGTACATGAAAGGTATGGATTTCAAAGAAATGATGGAAACTACAATGCTGGAGGAATGTAATAATGTGTCAGGCTTTTTGCCACACACTCCTTGCTTAGTAGAAAATTAATAACTTATATGGCCAGAAACTGTTATTTTAAAATTATTATTTTGGAGCACTGTTAATTATTCCTAATGAAATTACTGTGGACACAAGCAAACAAGCTACTTCATTCACTTTGGTGTGTATATTGCTCCCTGAGGTCTGAAACGTGCAATCCAGCAACAGTACAGCACTCCCAGAGTGCCAGGTTAAATGTCTTCCCATAAATATATACCAATCAATTCATCAGTTTTCCTAATAATCACTTGCTTTTACTATGACCACATTGTTTGAAGAGCAGAGTGAGAACATGTGAGAGGAACAACTCTCCAGACACCAAGGTTAGTGGAGAAGGAGGGGCAGGAGGTGCTCCATGCACTGGAGCTGAGATTCCCCTGCGGCCCGTGGTGCAGACCATGGTGAGGCAGCTGTGCCCCTGCAGCCCATGGGGGGCCACGGGGGTGCAGAGATCCACTCACAGCCCATGGAGGAGGCCGCGCCGGAGCAGGGGGATGCCTGAGAGGAGGCTGTGAACCCCAGGGAGGCCTGTGCTGGAGCAGGGTCCTGGCAGGGAGCTGCAGACCCATGGAGAGAGGAGCCCATGCTGGAGCAGGTTTCCTGGTACACTTGTGAGCCCGTGGGGGACCCACACTGGAACACACTGTGCCTGAAGGAGTGTACCCCGTGGAAAAGTGACTCACATTGCAGCAGTTCACAGAGAACTGTTGCTTGTGAGATGGACTCACATTGGAGAACTGTCTCCTGTGGGAGGGACCCCACATTGGAGCAGGGGAAGAACTCCTCTGCCTGAGCAGTGGTAGAAACAAGGTGTGACAAATTGACTGTAACCCTCCTTCCCTCTCTCCCTGCACCACTGGGGAAGGAGATAGATCTGGGAAGGAGGGAGGGGTGGGGGGAAGGTGTTTTTCAAGGTCTTTACTTCTCATTATCCTGCTCTGATTTTGTTAGTAATACATTCAACTAATATCTCTAATTCAAGTGTGATGTGCCCATGACGGTATTTGGTGAGTGATCTCTCACAGTTCTTAACTCATGAATCCTTTGTTGTATTTTCTCTCCCCTGTCCAGCTGTGGAGGGGAGTCATAGAGAGGCTTTGTAGGGTGCCTGGCACCCAGAGAGGGTCAGCCCACTGCTGTACATGATGTTACTGACCTCCAGATGTGCCTCTGCAGTTTTGCAGAGCAGAAGTAGGAACATTACCAGGGCTGATGCCCTTGTTATTCCACAGTTCACCACCACCACTATGTGCAAAATAAAAGCCTTCGGTGAATTCACTGCTAAAATGTTTCTAAACTCCTGGCAAATCTTATGGCAAAAAAGGTTTTCTTAACACTGAAATGCAAAGCTTAAGAAAGCAGCTGTCTCTGAAGATAGAGGCTGACAAATGAATTGGTGAAACACAGTTATCTTCCATTTGGCTCTAAGGTGAGTTCTTCATGCCTTTCAGGTAATACACTTTTTAAATTTTAGTTCTACAGGAAAGCTGATCTAACAGCCCTTCCAGTAAAAGAGAAAATCCTGTTGTCCCTCTTCCTTCACTCCCTCTCTCCTCCTTTCCTGTTTTCAGCACTGTTATTCTGCCTTCTTCCCTCATACTGTCTGGGCTGCACAGCTGAGCCTGAGTCAGCTCACCAAAGCTATATGTAGAGGTGAATCACTTCCATACGAAGCTCATAAGGGAAGTAAAAGTCTTGGCTATATCAGCACAAGAGATCTGCTTTAATTCTTCACACCTTTATTTATTTTCATATATATATATATATATATATGTATATATAATGTTAAAGTAGTTTCTCTATATTTACTTGTCATTGATCAGTCATCTAATCTTAACCATTGCAGAGGAGCCTATTACAACACAAAAGGATCTCTGTGTTATTCTTGTCTTTTGCCTTCTGGAGACCTCCACAGCTATCAGATAGTGTAGCTGGATATCAGTGTCCCTGCTCTTAATGATATAACATAAAAGGTTCTAAATCCATCCTGTCATTTTTAGTGAGACAGTAACTGGAACAAAGCTGTTTACCTGCCCCACTAGCCTGGTTTAGTTGGGAATGGGCATTTTAGAACATAGTTTTTGAACAGTGGATGGTGATAACAAATACCAACAGACTAGAGGAACAGCCTTTTGTATGAGTTAACACAGGAGTATGAATTCCTGCTGATTTGGTTTTTACTGCTTGTGTGTTATTCACACATGTTTTTCATAGTGAGCATCGAAGAGAGCTGAAAATTCAGGCTCAGATTGTCAGCCTGTTTTATTCTGTAATACACAGTGTAATTCATCAGCTGTCACTTTTAATTGCTTGGTGTTGGTCACTCAGACTCATAGTGAACAATAAGAAAGAAACCTGTCAACAAAATCCATCAGGAATGTCACTTTTGTAGAAGAGTTTGTTTAACTGTTGGTGTTATCAGTTAAGTACGACAAGAAATCTTTGGACATAAAGGAGAAGGAAAACCTACAGTTACATATAATGGCTGATTACTGTTACTGTACAGAAAACCCTTTTAAAAGCTATGCTTTTATCTCTGTTTTTTTCTCGTAAACACTTGCGTATCAGAGTGGGACGAAAAATGAACAAAAACACTTCACAGGGCTCAACTAACAGGAAGAAATTTAAAATGCCATAGACCAGTTTTGCAAGAGCATTCCAAAATGTAGCCACAGATATTCACGGCCATTTCAAGAAAACACTGTTCACTATTCTGTGGGCATCAAGTCCAGACTACCTTGTTCCTTCTTTTTTTCAGGGCTTTCAGTGGGAGACACTTGGCCATTTACTCTCTATTCACTGCACAGAAAAGGAGTACCAGAAGTGGTCAGCACAGAGAGCTAGAACTTTTGGGACAACAGGATATGTACATGGATGGTGCTTCCAGGCAAGAAGCATCTATAGCTACTGGGTAAATTGTAGAGCTGAAAAATTCAAATCACATATTATCCACAAACATTTTACCTTTGTTTGCTGAAAAAGAAGGTGGTGCCTCAAATTGCCAACAGGTAAGAACAAAGTAAGAAAGTGATAATTTTATAAATGACACTTTTTTTTTTCCCCCGTGTGATCCTAGCTGACAAGATTGTTGAAAAGTGGTACTTTCAGGTGGGATGTAAATAGGCTGTAAATCATAGTTTCAGCTCAATTCATTATTGAAGGAGCAAATCTGCACAGCAAAATAGTTGAAAACACTGGTTAAAAGTCCTGTAATTTAGTAAAGATGATCAGATTTTGTTATTTTCAAAGGGACACATTAGAGAGAGAGAGAGAGAGGGAGAGAGAAAGGGTGAGATTCCCCTCCCCATGTGAGCAGGTGTCAGTGACATGGTGTCTATCTCCTCTCTCATTAAAATACAACTACTAAGGCTGTAGCAGAATGGGGAAAAATCCCAGATCCTGAGGAAAATAAGAGACAAAATAACAATGAATATTTGTATTGGGATAAAATGCCTGACTGCCCCAAAAGTATTATTCACAGGAAGAAATGCAAATTGATTGTTGAATAATTTTAACAAATTGTAATACCAAAATAATATGGGAAATCATGTGTTGGCCATTCTGTATAGGAAAAAATTCCCCTGTCATTCCTCCTCTCCTAGACGAATGCTGATGGAAGCTGGGCGATGTTAATATCACATTACCATGCTGGTCATTGTTTAGGCACCTAATCTAAGCTAGTCATTTAGATTTTCTCTGCAGGCAGTGAAGGGGGAGCAGAACCCTTACTGCACAATGTATCCCATCCTAAAATGTATATCTGTAATGAGTCAGAGGAATAACAGAGGCAAACAATGATTAATTCCAGGTGGCCACACCTTGGAAAGAGATGCCCACATAGGTTTCTTTCTGTGACTAAATACAGGTTTCAAGCTTTAACTTAGTAGCGTCTTTTCCAGTTTTGCCATAAAATGGGTAGAAGGTTCTGAAGGCAATCACCTGCACTCCCTTTAACCCTCAGACAAATCACTGGAGACTGACTTTCCCTGCTAGGACTTAGCCATAAATCTATTTTAAACATGAATAGTAATTAGAATGTAATTGTGCCTTGATTTCTGGCATTACAACTGGTTTTGATGTTTTTCAGTGGCTCAACATGAGGGTATTTGCATTTTCTATTTTATTTGTTTTTAAATAAAAATTATTTGTGAAATATAAACTTTAGGAAAAGACAGATTTAAGATTCTTTGCCCATTTTGAGTTATCTACATACAGATTTTCATAGGTTTTTGCTTTATTTTTTTCACAACCCAACTTTTATTAGTTTCAGTTGAAGCTGGATTTTTGCAAATGGAAACTTTGCTGTGACAAGATAAGCACGAAGAAAATGAGGAACATCTTTCCTCTCAAAAGTCTGGTTTAAGTGACTTCCTTTGAATCATACAGTAATCTTGTGACAGATGATGATACAAAATGCATTTTCTAAGTTGGCATTACACTGCCTTAACTGTAGGAATAAAGCCCATTGAAAAACAGATTGCTGCTTCAGTTTTGGTATAAAACTGAAATTATAAACTTGCATGATGAATTGCTGAGTGGCTCAGAACAAAAGATTTCAACTATATCAGAAAAAAAGAAAAAGCCCTCCTTGAATTTATTATCCAGGTGTTCCATAAAGGTAATGATCTTACAAGAAATATTTTTTTGTAAAATAAACAATTTTTGTGCAAACCAATTGTACCCAATAATTTTAACTAGTTTGGCCTTTTAACTGCCTCGAGTCCCACATTTTTTAATTTTATAACTTGAAAAAGTAAGATGAAGGTCTTAGTCATATGATGACTAAGTAGACATCCACAACTATTTTCTGGGCATTGGCTATCTTGTGCACTGTCTGAACATAAAAATGCAGGTTAGGATCTTATAATTAATGACTTTATTATAATGCCTGTAGAAAAGAACCCTGAGTTAATATTAAAACAGTCAGCCTTATTTATGGTGTTTCCCAATTTTAAGTGCTTTTTCAACATTAATATCTAATTTTTTTTTGTCCCTGGGAAAAAGTAAAATAAATAACCACTTAAAGCTTCCTTTTCTACTTAAATGTAGTCATTAACATCCTGAAGATAAGGGCCTACTTTCTCCCTTATTTCATGAAGTAAAGAACTGATGACTAATGAGGAATTATTAGTAATATGGTAATATGTATAATTCTGCAATACAAAGAAATTACAGACTTTTATAATTACACTTCAATGTTGTACAAATCATCACAATAATAAACTTTTGTTGAGCCATATAAACTTGACAAGCTCACTGACATTACGGTAACAGCTTAAAAATGTGTTAGAAGTAAAGTATGGCAATGGTGTTGTTTCTTATTGATATATTATCATTACAAATGTTTCCCCCAGTTCTCATTTGGATTAGATAATGAGCATTTTGGTAGACAGCAAGAAATTTTAGCTGGCTAAACAGTGCTGAGAACAATTGACTGGCTTGAACTTAGTGGCTAACACTTACAGTTAGTGCTGTACTGCTACAAGCTAGAAAGTAAGTATTGCATGGAAGAGTAGAATTACCTCTGGTGCCAGAAATAAATATAAATAGCAGCTCAATGGAAAATTTCAGCTTAAATTTGAACTAAAAGTCATTACTTGGGCAATGCTCCTACTGATCGAATATGAGGTTTTCACAAGTAATTTGGTTATTGTTAATGCAAATAGGTCAACTGCAGTTTTATCTCCAGAACTCCATGGATCATATACAGTAATGTGATCTCTCAGTACAGTAATGTATGACCTCTCATGTCCAGTCTTGTTCATGGCAGCTACATACTCTCTTAAAAATATAGACATACAAAAATAGATAATTAATCGGGCTAAAAGGAGATGTGGCTAAAGCTAGCTTATTGCACAAATTAATAATTAGGAACCAAGGAATAATTAATGGAAAAATACAGGAACATCAGTGTTGCTGCTCTGTCTTGTTTCTCAAGACTTCAATAATTTTAGCTATTTGCAAAGATCAGCATGTTTATTTCTATTGTACCTTCTGACAAATTGAGTTATTTGAAAAACATTCTCAAATTAAATCTTACACAGCTCCTTTGGCCTCCTGACTTACAAGAAATGTTTTAGAAGCCCTGTTACCTGCATTTCTGTAATTTCCTAATGTGTCTTACATACCATTTTCAGGGAAAGACATGCAAAGTGCTTTACTGCTTTGGATACAGGGCTGTTTCAGCTGTGTATTTCCTCCTCATATGGTTTCTAAAAATTAGAATTAAGATTTTGGTTGCAACTTCAAAATGTTACAGCTTCCCAAAGAAAGAGAGGATGGATAGCAACTGGCTTTAACGTGGCTTAAGCATGTTCTAAAGGTTTTATTGAGTAAGCTCAGGGACATAGACTTCTTGCTACTTGAAAGCTCCACAGGGCTTAATTCTCCTAGCCTTTCATTGTCACCTTATTTCTGTTATAAATCCCAGCTCTTCTTTGTAATTAATTGTGCAAATGAATAATATCAATGTAGAGATAGTGGTCTTGGGCCAAAAGCAATGCCTGTATTTCATGCACTCCTCAGAAGTGGCTCTCCACCACCACAAGAACAAAGAGAATGAGGTCAATGAAAATCCCTCATTTCCACTTCAAATGAGAGCTAGCTATAAAGAACAACTTTAGCCTGCAGTTTCATTCCTACTTTTAAAATTCATCAAAGAGAGTTCTGTTAAAATACTGTGCAATGATATTAGCAGTATTAATAGGAAATAATTATGAAGAGAAATAATACCTTTTCTTGAAGGGGTCCTGATATAAAGTACCAGTGCTGCTAATGTAAAAGCCTAGCCCTCTTGGTATTCAGTGCTTTATTAAAAGAATTTTTATTAACTAATTCAAGAAAGAAATATGATGAATGTCTCCTTCCAGGTTCTATCCCTATCTTTCATTACAGTGGTATCTGGTAAGAGAAAGTGCTTCTGGCAATACTTATCTGCATATAATGCATAAAATTTTTAGGATGTAAAAAGTTCTGTATGGAGGATGGCTACTTGATACACACCACGAATATCATAACATTTGCTGCCTCAATTTAAAACTACACCTAATAGTTCTTCTAATTCTTTTGATCTTATAACCATGAACTTATATGGGACAAGTTCTCAGCGGAGGAAATTATCATACCTCCATCAATGACAGTTTATAACTCATCTGCCAATCTGACCCTGTACTTTAATCTATCATTACAAATTGTTATACCTCCATCAATGACAATTTATAGTTCATCTGCCAATATGACCCTGTACTTTAATCTATCATTACAGTCTTGGACAATCGCCTCTCAAAGTTCTTTTTATCACCTTTGTCTTCTTTTTACAATTAATTGTAAAATAAAGGATTTCATTTAGTTGATATCATTCGTGTAACTAACCCCCACAAACTTGTTGAGTTCCCAGGTACTCTTACGATTCCTTGATGAGTATGTTTTCAGCACACATATCACGATAGCATGCTAGTAGTACCAATATTTTCCTATTGCTATTTACTTTTCAGCCTATAGGGTTTTTTTCCAGCCCCAACCAGGATCAAAGCTCTCTCAGCGTAGGTAACAGTCTGATCTAAAGCACACAGAGTTTAAGAAATGCACTGGGTGGGATGTTGCTCATATGAATTACAAATTGCAGCATTATCCATCTGCAACCTGGTAACAAAAAACTCCATAAAACAAGTCTTGGCATAGTCTTAAATTTCCTATGTTAAATAGAAAATCTGGGAGCTAAGGCAGCATCAGAGAACAGATGCTTTCTGATAGTTAGCATCTATCTATGATAAATGCTCTGATTCAGGAGTGTATTTAAACACAGATACGTTTAAAGGTTTTGCTGCACAGGGATGGATGCAAAGCTGTGCTTAGAGCTAAACATTGGCTGAAGCACCCTGCTAAACTGTGTGTCTAAGAACAGGACCTCTTCTATGATCCCATTCTTTAGGAATGCTCTAGTGACTGGTGCTGGGATATCTTCTGTTTTGATTATCTGACCATTATCTCTCAGGATGAGAAGGTCCATCAGATAGGAAATCAAAATCTTTTTATTTTGCAATACTGTGATTGTGTTATTGTATTTGTTAAAGGTAGACAATCTCTGATTCTGGCAGTAAACTAAGATAGAAATCACCCTAGACATAAGAGTAGCAAGGGAATTTGTTTCTGCTTTCAAACTACCCTTTTCCTGTGAAACAATTATGCCAGCTGAACCAGCTTCCACAAATTCAGAATTGAGCTGCACATTGGTATGTCTGAAAAGAGCACATTATTATACTGTTCTACTTTTTTTAGGATGGACCAAGAGCGTTTTGCTTGGAATTACAATTATTGTCCAATATTAACAAAAATTTTAAATGGTTTAGTGTGTAGTCACTCGAACACTGATCAGTAACACAGCCTACAGCTATTTCAGATACCTTTGCTAACCCTTTCTGCCCTCTGGTCTGAGGGTGTGTGAAGGTGAATATCTGCTATTGCAGTCGAGTTCACTGAAATTCACCCAAGTTTCATGCATTTGAACACCACACTCTTTTCTTTTTCTCATCAGTCCTTCTTACTGACATGAGAAGAATCATGTTTTAGAAGATTCAATTATCAGGTTGCCATGATATATTTCAATAGAATTATATTTCAATGTCAACTACAAATTATTTGAGGTGTTTTTCTCATATACTTCTGGACTGATAATCTAATACCACCCAGAGACAGTGACATAGTAGAGTACATACAAAACCACAGAAATGTTAAAACACAAAAATCTTCTTTTGAGAAGGTTTTTGCTATCTGCTTAAGTGATGTTCTTACAAGTCCTCTGTCATTCAAAGCATACTTTTACATAAATGAGAGAAAAGTTCATAGAGAAGCATAGGAGAGCATATATTTGAAGACATGGCATTTTTATGCGTGACTGAAAAATACTAGGAATCTACCTAGCCTCTATCCCTAGTCACGACTTAACTATCCCAATTTCATATAACCTCTGTAAACAGCTCAACTCCATGCTTGAGTATTTCTATTATTGTCAGCTCTAGCAACTGATTTAGAAGTCTAAATTCTTCTTTGTGATTGGATGAAAAAACTTGTTTCCAACCTTTGAATGTTGTACTGGGGCAGCCTAAAAACATTAAATCCCCTTCTAGGGCTCTTGACAAACATAAGATACCAGGTAGAAAAGAGTTAATGGTTAAAACCAGAGAGATAACTAGAGCTCATCAAGGAGTCAGATCCAGATGCCTCCTGTACAAGAAAGAAAAAGGGACTAGTGAGTAGTGAAGGGAAGAAGCTGCCTTCATCTCAGGAAATGCAGCTGTCATGTAAACACTGAGTGTGTAGTGCCATCTGCTTAATGCTTGAAGTTGCCTTTGAATCACAGAATGGGAGAATCTTAATTTGAGAATTTTGAGGACTTCTCTAAAGAAGTAAAGAAGGAGAGGCAGCCCTTATTCTTGCACTCTGTGCTGTGTGTTGCACCACTTCATTTTTAAGTTCCAAAGGAAGGGGAGAAAATAAGATGTATGGATTCCGTATAAAATATGGAGACTTAGAAGAACGGTGTAGTAAAGATGAAAAGTTACCCAGGGGAAAACAGCAGTAGTGGCAATTCCCTGTGCTCAGCAGTGGTTTCCAAAGCTGCATAGAAAGCCTCCAGAAGAATGAGGCTGCCCAAGCCTGATGTCTGAGATGAGCAGAGGTTAAAGTCTGTGAGTGAAAGACAGTGTTGTGGGCACTTCTTAATGCAAGAGCTGTATTTGAACACAGACTGCCTTTGCCCTCTTGTCTAAAGTTATTTCCCACCAGGTTTCAACCCCCAGACTGGAATACTGCTAACTGCAAGCTTTGTTCTGCAAGCTATGGAAGCATTTTCCCTTTGTGGGCAGGACTAATGCATCATTTCTTGTGTGAGTTAGCGCAGTCAACTGTGGGGCAGATTTAAAATTCACCAGCTATTCTAAACTAGCTTTGTGCATGCAGTCAGTGCTCCTTAAAGCCCTACCCCAGCTGTCTGTGTGCCAGCTTGCTGGAGTAAAAAAGCCTGAAGAAGTGATTGTTCTTGTCAAATGCTGAAGAATTCAATATCTTTTAGGGCCACATTAGGGAGAATGACAAATCATCTCTGAAAAAAAAAAGCAGAAGCAAAGATGTTTACTGCTGTATATTAAAGCATAGTCACATTTTAATTTTGTGTTGGAACCCAATTTCGAAAAACACAGTCTCCTCATTTTTTCTCTAAAGTGTGAGGAGGCCCCAGTAAATTTATTACCTTTATTTGAAAGCAAATTTAGGAAAGCTCCAAATGCTGTATTAAATCTTTATTGATAAAAATTGCATGGTATTGTCTCTGAAATTCACTGGAAAGCATTACTAATCCTTGCATTCAAGATATTGCATATGACAGCCATGAAATTTAAAGCTGGGCAGTAATTTTTGAAGGGATAATACCCTGTCTTGTGCCCTAACAAAGAATTGCGCTGATGTGGAGGGGACGGTTATAATAGGGTTATATGGATACAGCATCCAAAAGCAAGAATAGGAACTGCCAGAAGCTAAAGTGTGACATTGGCAAGTTTCTTTATTGGAAAAGGTCTTTTGGGGAGCCTTCCTGGAGAGCCATGAGGTATTCCTGCAGTATGAAAGTTCTTTTTTTTTTCTAGGAGAGTGATAGGACAGACGTAGGTACGTACTAAAAATGTTTTTTTTTTTTACTATAAACAAGTTAACAATGCCTCGTCCTCTCCCTTTCTCTTTCCTTCCTAGAACGTGCACAAGTACTGTGGTAAAAGATCCTTACACTCATACTTCAGTACAACACCCCTTGGGGTTTCTGAGTTTGGCAATAGTTATGACAGTCCCTGATATTGTTGTTGTTAAGACTAACCATATTCTTTACCCTCACATGGCAAACCTTGCCCAAGTTTACCAATCTTTTTTTTCAGCACATATGCACACCCGCATCCCCTTGAATTAGCTGGTGTAGATGCTCACTGAATTTTGTTGTTACAGTTGAAAAGTCCTTGATATTCACTTGAAAGACAAACAAATATTTCATGCAGAATGTTGTAAAATTAGGGTCAGGGGCCTTGGAGTTAGTCTTCTTCTGTTGTAGGCAATGACACTAAATCCCTCCACAATGAAAATGAACAAGCTCCAGCTGAAAGCCAGCAATGTTTTCTGATCCTACTATTTGTAAATAGAAAGGCTGGCACAGAAACTCCATGCTCTGATATTTGGAAAATGTCTAATTACCAGAATATATATATATATATATATACACACACACACATACACATATATATATATATATAACTGTTGATTCATCTGCCAGCATTGCCTTTCATGCAGTTTGATTCATGTTGTGAGAGTTTAACTCCTGATATACATATAGAAAGCAAGAATATCAACTTTCAGATTATGAGGCCAAGTGCATCAAGCTTTCTCAGTCTCCTCTCAAAATTTAGGACCCCTATTCTTGCTGTAGTAGTACTTTTTCAACATTCCACTTTCTACTTTAAAACTGATCCAGCCCTATACCAGGAATATCATCTGCTTTTTCTAGGGGTGATATTCAGCCTTCCTGTGTATTGACAATTTTGAAAAATCCAGTCATTTCCTGGCAATTCTGCTGGTTTTTGTGCTTGAATTACCAATGAAAATTTTACATTGGAGTGGTTCACAAGACTGAGCTGTGAGAAACTCCACAATTAATCTTTTCTGCCCAAACCCATTAATATATCTTTCTTTTGTGAAACCATAATTTTTAACAGGTCTTTCACTTCTTTTATCTCTCTAGTTAGACTAATACTTAAAAACAGTTAATCACCTAACTAATAGTAACTGCTTAGTAACCTGAGTAGCATCTCCCACATGTCATAGTACAATATTCAGTGAAGCACAGACATATCAAATGCACTGGCACACTTCTTTAGCTTAACAAAGTTTGTGTCTTTGTATGAAAATCCCTCTGTTGAGAGAAAATCTAGACTAGCTGGATAAATAGGTTCTACACTTACAGGATACATGTGAAGGTGACTAATAATCAGAGTGAGAGAAGAGTTTTCTTCTTTCTCGGTTATGTTTTTCGTGTTTGTTTATTTTTTCTCCTCCTCCTAATATATTAAAACAATTTGCTTTCACAGGTAGAGGCACCTGGCTAGAAACTTTACTCTGCCCTACACTTCAATTAATATGATTAATTTTTCTGGATGGATTCTAATTAATAATTACTCTCATCTGCGAATCTGTATCCAGCCTCCTGGCAAACACAGCTGCCTCTTCAGAGAGCTGCCAAATTCATGTGAGTTTAAACAGCAAAATGAAGGATGGTTGTGAAAGAGAAGAAAATTCAAAAGTGAGAATAAGTAACATAAAGGTCGGTGTGTTTTATCTGTTTTGCAGTTTCTTATTTCATGTGACTGTAAATCCACTTCCAGAACACAGCTTTTTAAAGACAGTGTAACTTCAGAGCCTTTGCATTTTTGCTGTAGTTTATATTCCCATTGTAACCCTGTTATTCCATAACTTGTGTTTCAAATCAGCTGTTGCTGTAAAGAAATTTGTGATTTTTCTGAGTTCTGGTTGGCATTTTGGTCTCAGTAACCTTAGTGATTTTTTCATAAGGCTGCCTAATGATTTTCCTTTGAAGGCTTGTGATCCCTTATTTTAAAGTAACTAGATTTATATTTTATTACAGAACTTGGTTTGTTGGCAGATTTAGTCAAATTTCCTGAGCATAGGTTTGATGGGTTGAACAGGATAAAAGAGTTTCATAGATGTCTTTGTAGAGGATAAAGGGCAGAGGCTCAGCATCATTTTTATTCATGAAGTTTCACTGACAAGAAATGAGGTTCTAATCCTGCAACTGGAGTGTGCACAGGGAATCATTTTGCTTGTGGAGTTTCTCACTGAAATCTGTGACCAGCTCAGAGAAGTGACAAAAAAGGAGTGTTTTCTTTTTCCCCTGGCTTCACAACTTTCATTCTTTTGATGTTACAGGCAAACCCCCAACGCTTTCTATAACATAGTAACTGCTGACTTGGAGGTATGAAGGGAGCTTTTTTAAAATATAGAGTAAACATTGATGAATAATAAAACCTGAAAAAAAACTAGAGAATGTACAGAGATGTAAAGCAAAGGTTTGTCAGACTTAGGCCTGTGCGGTTAGATTCTGTATCTTGAAATGTTTCCCTAATGAAGGTTAAGCAGTTGCAGACAGTTCAAGTGCTGTGCAGCTGAATTACCTCTGGAGTAGGAATTGCTCTTCACTGGAAGTCTGACAAATGGCAGTATTTGCTAGAAACAGCTTTCACCTTGCTATCTCATACAAGTGTTTCCCACCAGAAATGGGGAAGAGGTACTTACGCATTCATAAGCAGGCAGAGTATGAATGTGTTCATTGTGTACATTGGTTCAGATCTCAAAAAAACCTCAGGTAGGTGTCATCATTTAGGAATGGATTACTGCATTATTTTAGACACTAACTGTGACCCAGGGAAAATAGTCTCACAGCTTTTTTTTCCAAAACTTTTAAGTGTGAAGCCCTATGGATTTCTTTGTTCCCCATTTGCTAAATTTATACTAGCCTGCACCATTTGTATTAAACTTGCACTTTTCTAGAAAAATCTTCCTAAAGATGCTGTTTTACTAAGGAACACTGTTAACTAAATTGGGTTTACGTGGTAAAGTTAAGGGTTTTTTTGCAGGGGGAGGGCAGAGAGGCTGCAGGGTTGGCCTCTGTGAGAGGTCAGGGCTGTTCAAACTCAGCTGATTCCAGAAAACTCTAAAGGGGACCCACCTGAGAACAAAGCTGAGCTCATTAGCAA
Organism: Atrichornis clamosus; assembly: GCA_013400975.1. Lineage (NCBI taxonomy): Eukaryota > Metazoa > Chordata > Aves > Passeriformes > Menuridae > Atrichornis > Atrichornis clamosus. The sequence goes on from WBMZ01013867.1 coordinate 50,215, forward strand.
AGGTGGTGGTGCCTCTGTGAAAATGCATTTAAGGGCAGAAAACAGTAGAGGAAGAAAGAGTACTAAGGTTGGAGGTTAGATACAAACTCTTTCAGGTGTTTGGATTTTGCCAGGAAATTTCTAAATATTCCCAGCAAAGCTAGAAAGTGAGTCTCCAGTTTGTTGTGTAGCTATCTTCTAGTGTCTGAAAGGACAGGGAAAACAGTAATGAGAAGGCAGTCCCAGCTCTTTGGACCAGCTGCAGGCAGTGGATATACTCACCTCAGAGTATGTTTCCCCAAAGGAACTGAAGCCTCTGGATAAGCCTGTACACCCCTGGATTGAAGATGAGCTTGGAAAAAGGAGTGTAAAGGTGTTTTTCTGAAGTTTATAAATGTCTGGGGTTTTTTTTTGTAGTGGCTTACCATTACCTATATCAGGAACTAAATGTTTATTGTAGCTTGCAGTAACTTAATTTCTCTAAGTCCAATTTGTTTAGCCCATGATAGTGATTGTTAAGTGATTTTCCTGTCTTTGTCCAGCTCTGAGCTTTCTTGCTCCTGCTTCTATTTTCTAACTCCTGTCTCACAAAAGAAATACATTGAGTGACCAAATGCAGCTTTGAGCTTTGCTCTAGTTGTGATTGAGGCCAGTTCAATTCTAAGTCCTGCTGGGAAAGAGTATAGGTGTGCTTTTCATCATCCATCTCTGCTCCGCAGCAACTGAGCAACAATATCTTAATAGCACAGTATGCTTCCCATAACTTGCTTTAGAACAATATTCGGAGTTACCCTGAAGTCACACAAAAAATATATCCTAGAAATGAAAAGCTATTCCCCATTTATGAGAGAATCAACATCCATAAGGGAAAACATCAAGAAGACTGTACATTTTCAGTAGCAGTGAATAATTACTCATTTCCAATTATCTTGGAAATTATTTCAAAATGAAGCCCCAAACCACGCCTCCGTGATAACCAGTAAAGCTGTGGTTGTGACTAGATGACACACAACCTATATCCAACCAACTTCATCCAGGTTTGGATTTACAGCAGAGATCATTATTTACTTTCTAACACACATCTTTTTCTTTGAGTCCTAATGCTGTCCCTCCACCAGTTGTTTTGTTATACTTCCCTAAGGGGACTTTGGTCTGTATTTTATTACTTGATAGAACATTAATTAGAAAAGTTTAATAAGTGGCAGATGAATTCCATTAATTAGTTCACTGAATAGCTTGAACACTTCTACTTGCGGGGGACTTTAGTACTGCTAGAGATATTCATGCAGCATTTGTGCAGTGACTGCTTCTCTGAACTTTATTGAATAAATTTTTATCCAAAGCAAACCTGGGCATGGAAAATGTCAGTGCTCAGCTGTTAACATTGGACAGTCTTAGTATGTTGCCTTTCTGTGCAGACGTGAAATATGAATGTAAGGAAGAGAGGTGAGCCCCTGAATAGAAAGATGCTTCCTCACCCTATAAAAACTTGTGGTCAGAAATGTGCTATTTTTGCTGTGCTTTTAAGAACTGGAAGTAGTCTAGATGCTGAATATTCATGATTTTCTACCTGCAATTTTTTTCTTTCCCTGACTTCTGTGATGATTGTAGAATTGTATCTACCATTCAGAACTTTCAGGACAAAGTAAAGAAACTAGTTGCTTAGCAATTTCAACTTCGTCAGTGTTCACTGTTTTACTATGACAAGTTTTGTCTGAGATGCCAAATTGAGTCTGATCTTATCTGAAAATATAATATCCTCTTCTTCTCCCCTACCTCCCACAAAACACAGTTGGTCCTGCCTTGGTTTATCCATTTTTATGCTTCTTTTTAATATTTGGTATTGGCAAATATATTCATATGTTTAATTTTTTCTTGGAGTACTTCATTCTATTTTCTATAGTAATTTCATAATTGGTTTCCTCTGCCTGAGTTAATTGAGAGCTATTAAGATTTAAATTACTACAGAACTAGAAACTGTCTAAAATAATACTGCTGGTTGGTTGTATTCCCTATTGCTAGTAACTTTTTCCACATTAAAAAAAGAATGAAGGAAAGCCTTCAGCTTTTTCTGTTTTCCAGAGTTCATAATGATGGGGAATTAAATATTGGAATGCATTTTCTACTTAAGGCTTTTTTGTTCACTATATTCATGACACCAGATGCTGTTCAGAAAATCTCTCAGAGGCAAGTGTCTAGTAGAGAATGCTTCATTCATTGTCTAGTCATGACATATAAATGCTGTCACCTGATCCCTTTGTGAAGACAGCCACTTCCAATCTGCTCTGGATTTTGTGGGGACTCTGTGCATACTTATTTAGTGTGTTTTTAAGATAAAATACTTGAGCACTCCAAAGTGTAAGGACTCCTCTCCAAATAAAAAACCTTTGCTACTTGACCGAATTTTCTCAAAGTGGCTGTAGCAGGATGAATAAACTATTCTAGAAAGGGAAAGATTTAGATCTGACCCTCCTTAGCTTGAGGGGAAATTGGCCAATACATTAATTCAGTGCTTGGGAGGCCCAGGTTCAAAGAGCCTACTTCTGTCTTTCTATCTTTAGAGAATCTGTAGGACTGACTGAAGTGTTTTATTCTGGTTTTGAGTGGGAGAGAGAAAGCCAGGGTGTGGATACAAGTAAATTACTTTCAACACAGCATTGAAATAGCTTTTTCTTTCATTTCTCTCCCCCCACCCCTTCTGTTTTTACCTGGCATCGGTCACTAATTGACCTTTAGCCTTTACCGGTGGTACAGGACCTGTTGGGAGGGTGATGTGAACACAATCATAAGCTTTGCCCACGGAAGAAACCTTTATGGAATGACAATATAATAGTGGTATGATGTATGAAAAAGTTTGGGAATCTCTTGTGCCATAGAGAAATGTAGGACTTGATACAGGGTTGTTGAGCCTAAAACTTGGGGATAGTAATACATCATCTGTTCCTAAAATATTAAAGTTCCTATAGAAATATTTAAGATAGCAAAGAATTGGATTCTTTTCCCCCATGATGGTTAATTCCTTAGGATACTAGATTTGATTTTTTTTTTAGTTATATTTTGTTTTTTCCCAACTGATAATTGGCACTCCATTTCCTTTCACCTCAACAGCTAAAATTTCACTTCTGTCCTGCAAGGTACTAAGCACTGCTTGGAAAATGTGGTAAATTCCTCATGCCATCAAGGCTGATGACAACATAATGATGATGTTAAACATTTATTTGGGAACATCGTTATTAAGAATTTCACGGGAGAAGGTTAATCTGACTCTAAGCCAATCTTGTAAATCAGAATTAGCATCTTGTAAATTCTTACAGCAGTCATATGGCATTTGCATCTGAACTGGGCACCTGAGGGAAAATGTTTAATCTTGTGATACCTGAAAGACTCTCAACTGGAGCTCACCTTTCTGAAAATTTCTGAATTTCTTCTGAAGTGTTGTGTCTGCAGGACTGACTGCTGTGAGTCTCCCATTGGATAAGTAAAACTAAGTCTTTATGAACCACAGAATGGGGTGTGGTGTTTGGGCCAAAAGCAAAGGATTCCTTCAAAATACTTATATAAAAAAATAAAGTCAGATACTCTGAGTCAGAGAAAAAGTAATTGCCTATGCAAAATAGCATTTAGAAATCAGGTTTGTTGGGAACTGGTTAGTTCTTAAGAGGAATATGCCTAGTAATTTTCTTTTAAGAAGAAGAAACTTGCCCTTTCTTGGAATTAAGCAAATCCTTCCTGCAGCTTTTCTTCATCAACTAAAACCTCTCTGATTAGACCTCCTATCTCGCCATAAATAACCAAGAAGAGGGTTCAGAGAGTCAGAGAATGACTTTATGAATGTGCATTTCTGTTTGATCATCCTATTTTATCAGACTACCATTAAAAACAAAACAATAAAAAAGCCTGTCAGCCTGGCTGTCTCCATAGCTGTCTGTATGCCTTTCCCAGCAGTGCAGGCTGTCAAGCTCATTATTCTTTCTCTGAGTTGTTTTGACCCACTCTTGTGCACTTTTGCTAGGCTGATAAAGTTTGTGGGGTCTGGTCTCTTGGGAAATACATTTAGAAGGATAAGTTAATTCTGCTTCTCTCCAGTAAGCATTTCTGCCTGACTTCTCCAGGGCCAGTATGTCTGAGTAGTCTAAATTGCTTATCGTGTAGGCAATGAGGTTTGCAAGGCCACAGCTGAAACCCTCCCCTTTTCCTACATATCCTGCTGCATTTTGGTTTGAGGCGTGAGTACTTAAGAGCCTAGGAACCAGAGAACAGCTAAACCAAGACAGGAAGGCTAGAAGACCAATTGTTGTCCTTGGTTTAAAAAGTAAAATTAAAAAACCTCCATAGTGGTTCATACAATATGTAGGTTTGAGGAGAGGGGTTTGCAGCTTACAAACACAAGTCCAGCTGCCCCCAGCCCAAGCCTTGTTGGAAGGGAGAGGGTCAGCTCCGTGAGTTCCAGCCACTGGGTGGGGATGGGCTTGCAACTGCCGGGAAGTTTCTTCCAGCATTTCTGCAGCCTTGTCTCTTTTCAGACCAAAAAAAAAAAAAAAAAAAGTTTTTCCAGGTTTTGGTTTTGTTTGGGTGGTGGGGAGGGAGTTCTGGAGCCACGGAGGCTCGCTTGCTGTGCTGTTTCCTTTGTTCTCTGTCTTGCTGTGTGGCCTGGAGAAGGGGGATTCTCCGCCATCTTGTCCTCTGGGCCGTGTGGGCTGCCCCAGTGGCCGCCATCTTGCTGTCTTTGCTTCACGTGATTGGGCACCTTGGTACCTCGTGGTTGTTGATTTTTATATTGGTTGTTGCTGCTTTTCTTTTAGTAAATGGATGTTTTTTCACCTATTTCTCTCCCCATTTGTTTCTCCTTACTGGTAGAGGGGGAGAGGTTGAAAACTAAGGGGAGGTAACTCCTTTTGGGGTCTCTGCCCCATAAATTTAAACTGTGGCATCCTTACACTAGAATATGAAGTGACTGATAAATTCTGATACAGTAATTGCTGTAGCTCATGTTTTTTAACTGTTCCCAGAGCTTTAGCACTGCTCAGAGATATGACTTAGCTGTTTGAGAGAATGGCTTTATTACAAAAACAGTCTTGATTTGTGATCTGTTCTTAAAGTGTGTATGATCTGTGGCTGCCTAGGTAAGGGAAATCCACGTTTTGCAAGCAGAACTGAAAAGTAAATGGGTCACCAATATATGGCTCTTACTAATGGTAACTTTCTTTTCTTTACAGTCATTAAGTCCCCTAAATAAACAAAAACAAATGGCCAATTCATTGAGCTTCAGCGTTTAATTACTTTTTTCATGAACTTTTAAAAAAAATTCGGTAATATAAATCTTAAAAATGTTCCTCTAGGAAAAAAAAAATGTTTTGTTTTCACGAGAAGTGACATGTTAATTGCCTTCAGACATCTTGTTGGACTAATGAGTAAAATAACCTAATAACTAATTGAAACTCCATTGAAATAAAGTCATTAGGAAAGTAGTATCATATCTAAGTAAATTAACTCCATTTTCTATCCTGAATTATCTAGCTGTTGTGCTTTGATCACAGCTGAATTGGATCATTAACTAACTAAAAGTGAAGCCTATTAATAATTGCAAGCTCTTGTATCAAGATTTTTTTTTTCCCCTCTTTTCACAAGACATTTCAATAAGCTCTTTGAAAACTTTCTTCTGTAAATGTTTAAGGATATGGGAATGACAGAAAACTTTAGTTGGGAAGAGGTCCTTTAGATTACAACTAGTTAGGGAACTGTGCAGCAAAGCAAGACTTTTGTTGTGAAATACCTTTTTTATTACTTTTCATTCAAATGCATTGCAAAACCATAACCATTTAAAATAAATACTAATGGCTTCTTAACTTCTCATGTTTGTTCTGTTGGAAATCTGGGCTTTTAAAGCTTTAGGCAGTCTTTTCAGAAGGAGGCTAGGGTCGTTCAGCTCTGGTGTGTCCTCTATGGCTCAAGTCCCCTACCATGGTAATGCAATTGAGTTGAGCCAAGAGCTGGAGTTCCCTGAACCTCCCCAGTCTCTGTCACAGGACTGATGTTCTTGGGTATGTAATAATGGGTCAGGTTTCCAAGCTGTTCTGTAGGGATCTTGAAGTCTCTCTATTTCCAGATCCCCTGTGTAGAACTGGGAGCTCTTATCTTGAAGCTTCAATTTCTGCTTTTTGAGGTTTAGGGCCTGAGAAGGAACTGAGGACCTACAAATTTTGTGAGAGAAAAATAAAATCTTAAAGGTGACTGAGAGATCTGTGAACTGTGAATTTCAAACTTATTAATGTCTTCTCTCTATTTTATGTCATACTTTCAGATTGGTAAAGGTTTTTCTTTTCAGATATCTAATAATCTATAAGTCAGTAAATCCAAGATCTAAAAATTCAGTCTGGTTTCTAAACTCTTTAGCGTTTAGTGAAATACCATGCTTTTCAGGTAGTCTCAGGTGGTGATACTATGTTTGGAGTAAGCTCTTGAATACTGAAATGCCCAAAAGTCTGCATGCTAAGGTGAGATCTAACTAGGCTCCACAAAAGAAAATTATACAAGAAAACATATGTCAGACTCTGTTCTTCTAGTCCACAGGGAGGCATGTCCTTCCACTGAAGACTCATAGTTTGTATTCCTGTCTGAAAACTGTGTGCCCAAACAAGCTGTTTCTCATGAGAGACTAAATCCTTTCAGTAGCTCTTAGGACGAAGGATGTTAGGCATTAAGAACTTGACTGGAATCTATCTCAGCTTTGTTATTTTGCCCAGGAAGAAGCTGATTACTGGGTTTAAAGTAGTAGAGTCTTTCTGGTGTGTGTTAAAGCAGCTGCATTTTCACATGGGCTAAATATTATTTGGTCAGAGAATATGGTTCCCTATCTGAGGTTACAGAAATTTCCATTTCATGATATTTCAGTCATAACTTTTAAAACCAAAGTCCCATATTTTTAATCAGCTGGTCTGTTTGTACCCTCCTAAGGTAGAAGAAAGGAAACACTTAAAGAAAAGAATCCTAACTGGGAGTCTTCTCACAGCACTATGTCTCAGTGTTTCTCTTCATGAAATAAGTAACTTCAGGGTGCCTACACCTGAAGCTACCTTTGCAAAGATAGAAGCATGTCTTAGATGATCTGCAGGAATGTGGAAGCCTTAATTAAAAGCTTCTTTTGCTCCAAAGCGTTGTGAATTTCCAGCATTTCACCTTCTTGATAGCATAAGTTCTGTGGTAAAACAAAGTGTAATTATTCTTCTGGCTTTGTCTCCATAAAATTTGCTTGCTATCTGCTCTCCTGCCAAATCTGAAGTATGCACCTTACCTATTTACAGGGAGCTGATACTGCAATATGGTGACAATTCTCCTTCCATATTTAATGATGGACATTGACCAGATTTGGAAAACATGTTCTGATCCTGTAGCACTAAAACTAATGTCAAAATAGTGAACTACATGAAACAAGGTATTATTGAATGCATGGTGCTGAAGGATAAGACTTGAATCAAACCTTTGTGTAAAATGAAAACCTCCATTAATGACATATTTAGCTGCCATCTAGTCTCAAAATGAGTCAAAACTAGTGCCTAAGTGGTGAGATGTGTGCTGGCCCACTGCCCTGAGGTGGATTCTGATTTAATTGTTAGTATTGCTTAATTGGTAGATCAACAAACAAGGGGCTGGTTCCATTATAAATGCTGTCAAAATGCCAGAAACAGATGACTTGACAATGAGGTATGGGGAAAATTAAAGACATCCCTTGAAATAAACACTTGTCCTGTGAAATTCCTTTCTTGTGAAAAAGTATCTCTGCATGGGTTTTTTCTCTTCTTTTGAATTGCTTTGAAGGGTTCCTTTAAAATAAATAAATCTACATTATCACCTCTGTGAAAAATGCTGGTTTTAAATAGAGCTGTTATGAAGGATGTTGGCAGTTAGGATTTAACATATGTCAGAAGTAATCCACACTTAGGAGGAAAAAAAAAGGTAATTTAGAAAGAAAACACTCTTGTATGCCCAGTAAGGCTTCTTTAGTATAAAATGCTTTACAAGAAAAAACTAAGACTTAAACTAGCACATATTTCTCCCATAACTCCAAAATAATTTCCCAAGGCAGCAATTTATGTTGATTGTTTAAAATGCAGCATGAATAATTATGAGGTGACAAAGACTAACGAGACTTCATTGTTATTCGATTGGGACTTATAAGATTGTGCATTATGTGAAAGACTATTTAAAGGAAATACTATTCAAGAAAATTGGAAAGAAATCAACGCAGTAAAGCTCATTAATTTTAAATCTGAATTAGCTATTAATTCACATGCTTCTGCTTTCAAAATTGTGAGAACAAAATATTGTTATCTTGTTAATAAAACTGTTGGAATGATAAAATGTAAAGTTGAATTCTTTTTTTGGCAGGAAATAATTATTTTTGCTTCCATTTATTGCTGAGTAGCAGTTTCCACATCAGAGAAACTTATTATAATTACAGGCACTTATTTTGTGCCTGCCATTTTTTCTTAGAAGTATTGCTTGATTCTGGAAGCCCAGAAAATATTTTTTCTGTCCACAAGTGCTCTGTATGGTTATATTTCTGTGTTTATTCTTGTCTCAGTTTAGGAATTATAATTTTACTAATGCATTGTAATAACTTGAATAGTTAGCATTTTGAAAGGCTCTTCTGGGTGTTTGCCATGGATTTTTTTTTTTTCTTCTAAGCTTCATCCTTTTTAACAAAATTCTTGGCAATCTTTTATTATTTTTTAACAGATTTATTTCCCTCTAACCCTAAAATTTTGCTATATTATTTTGGGGTCCTCATAAGTGCAAGGGTGTTGACACAAATTTAAAAAATAAGTTAATTTTTCTCCAGATATTTATTGCAGATTTGTTTAATGTTCTAAAGCATAGAGACTTTTGCCTTACTTAATCCGTCATCTAATTCTGTGAAATTGTTTTAATTTACAACTGCAGTCAGATCTAAGTGGAAATTCTTCTGCTACATGATGCTCCATCAGAAAAACTGAATGAAAATAGATTATTTTTTTCTTGTAATAACTGTACAGGTGATTTTGGTACAGAATATTATTTCTGATCAAAACTAGAGGATGCAAAAGAATATTATCCCTTAATAACTGTTTTACCTGAAACTGTTTTCAGACATGGTAGTTTGAAAGATAGACCAGTTAAAGTATGAGTAAACCTTGGTCAAGAGAAAATGGAGGGAAAAAAAGGAGCTGCTACCCTGAAAATATTAGTGGCCAAAGGGAACACGCCTTGTTTCTGTGGTGTTTGTCTGGGCCACCCCTGTGATGTCCTCTCACAAGGGTGGTAATGCCGCTCTTTCAGGAGCCAGCAACAGGACTGTGGGTGTCGGGGTTCCCTTCCTCCTCAGCCTCAGCTTGCTTGGGCTTGTGGGGTGTACCCTCCTCCCAGCACACATCCTGCTGGGTGCCCAGGGCAGGCCTGCAAGTTGCCCCAGCACCCTCCTGGGCTCACACACAGCTACTGGTGGTTCCTTGGGGATGACCTGGAGAAGATAAGGTCTTTTTCAGCCCCAGCTCTGCTGGAGCCACTGTCTGCAGAGGCAGCAATGCTCACTTGCCCGATTACCAGCTACTGTCACAGCTAACCCAGCTGGGGTCACAGCAAGACCATCCCAGCCCTGAGATCTGGTTCTCTTGGTTCTGTAAAATGTCTATGATCTTTTACTAGCAGTGCCAAAACCTTGATTTGCTGGACTACATCCAGTTGTGGAGTCCACTTCGGATGGTCTTTCCATGAGATGTGAGAAACCTTTGTTTGGGCTCCAGCTTTGAATTTAAGTCTCCAAGTTATAGGGGTTCTGCATTCTGTTTTCTCTCTTTATGTGCATGCACTATTCATTCTACTTTGTTGTGGGATGGGAGGCTGATAAACATAAGAAGTTGTTTGAAACAAGTTGAAAGAAGTTTTTAAATAAGTGTTTTTTAAATATATGTGGTGTTTTCAGAATGGCAAAAATATATTGTGTTGTGGTGGCCTTTCATATGAATGATCTCAGAGCAGGGTTGTGATTTAAAACCTCATCAAAATCACAGCTCCAAAAATGCTGGTGTTGACAGTGTGGCTGCTGGGATTGGGAAAGAAAAAGTTGCATTTAATGAAACATTTCCTTCAAATACAGTTTTGAACAAAAACCATAGTGACATGAGAGGAAAAGAGGAATTTCCACACTACAGAATGTTCTATATTTTTTGACATTAAGTTTCTAGAACAAGACATTTTGGCTTTATTCTAACTGCTATTCTTTTTAAATGGTACCATTTTTCCTGTTTGTGTTGTGAAATGACTGTACTGAAAAGACTATTTAGAAGATATTTTGAATCATTAAAATCCTTTTCAACTTTGAAAGTCACTTTCTGCATCCCAGTCCTTTGCAAAACAATTTTTGTCCTTATATAGTCCTAATTATGTCTTTAACTAGAAAATACGTAGTCTAAATTTCTCAGGGAAGCAATTCTAGAATATAATTGGGAAAAACTGTCTACAAATACAGATCTAAGAAAAACAGTTTTCAAAGCTTTTGGTATATCAGAACAGCTCTTGAAGTGTACTTGGAATCTTCTGGCAATTTGCAATCACTTGTCACATAAGCAATTTTAAACTTGAAGAGCATTGAGTGAGGGGAAAAATGTTACGTGTGTTCTGCATTTAAAAATAGCTTGTATTGGTCAAATCTGGGTGTTATCTGGAAATAGAATTATTTAGCTCCAGCAAAGATTGGCATAGCTGGCAGTGCTCTGACATACTGTGTTCTGTTTTAGTGTTCTGTGTTCTCAGTTTTAGAGCTCTTCTGTATTGTGTCACTACTAAAGTTAGCACATAGAACCTAATGAAAGGACACAAAATCCAGGGCTGTAGACAGACACATTGGTAAACTAGCTCCTATACTTTCTTAATTGTATTGATTGGAGGAATTTTCATTGGTTTCTGCAATTAAGATGAGAAAAGCTAATGGCAGCATCAGCTTCTGCAGACAATTAAGTGTACTGCTAATTACTTATAAAAAGATAAGTTCCCCTCTACAGGAATCAAACTTTCTTTTCTCTTTTTTTGTTGTTTTTAGTTTGTTCTTTCACTCCTTTAATAAAAAGAGATCTGTTTTGAGATATATCACTCCTAGAAGTTGGCTCATTGTCATTGGATGCTGGAACATTTTTGTAAGCCCATAGCATTTGCAATTATCTTAGTTATCCTCATGATTTGTCTCTGAATGAGTCCTGACCAAAAGCAGGGGAACCTTGTTTGACAGAGATAGTCTTAGGGCTCTGCTTTCGTGGGTAGGTTTGAAATAGGATAACCCAGTGCCTGGTCCTGTTTCCTGGGAAGCTTGGTGAGGGAAAGCCCCAGTTTTCTGCTTTGACTTAGGGTTCCTGATATATGAACTAATTTCACCCTAGTATTGTCTTGGAAGTTGCTTTGGCCAGCAGCAGGTCCATCTTGGAGCTGTCTGGCTTTGGTTACATGGGACACAGAGGAAGCTTCTAGCACCTTCCAGAGAAACCATCCCTTGTAGCCACCCCATTACTAAAACCTTGCCAAAGGTCCCAAAGAAGTTAGAAAATAGTGATTCAATTAACTCCCCTGTCTGAGCAAGTAGATTCATGTCTCTTGTTTTCAGTAGAGAATATTATCTGGCAACAATAGATGGTTTCAGTAAGAGGAATAAGTCTTTTTTGGTCAATCTGCCTATGTACAGCAAATAATTCATTCACAATGCAAAAAAAGGAGCAGATGAGGTGGTGTAACTTGTTAGGCTAGCAAGTGTCTGTGACCAGGGAGTCCTGAGTTTCAGATGTTGTTTTAAGAAGCTTGTATTCTATTCGGTTATTGTTTAATGTAAAATGCATGACTAAAAACCTTTAAAAAAGTCACCTTAGTGACATGTGTTCAGTTTCCCTCGAAGAGTTTTGGCTTTGAACTTGACAATTAACCTTTCAGTGAATGTGATTTGGCTTTACAAACAAATCATAGGGCACGGAAGTAAGTAGCGTTTTTTTTTTTATCACTCACCTACCAGACAAACTATTTAATAATCTGTAGAGAATGGAAAATCTACAGATGTAATTTATGCTGTACAAATTAGGTGAGTTAAGTATGCAGATGGGAGAAGGGAAGATAATAGATATGAAATCCACCTTTCGTACTTGACGCCAACGCCAGCAGAAAGCAGGAGCCCTGCTGGGTCTGTTTCATAGACTGCTGAAACAGTGGGAAGTCACCGAGTTGCTCTTCTGTGTTGTGGACACTGTGGTCCCAGTCATGCAACTCTAAGAACGTCTCACCTCATTCTTTAGCCTTTTCCACTGTCTCTTAAATAACTTTTAGTGCCTGACTGTGGAATGAAATCAGATATGACTTTTCTGGCGTGCAAGGATTGTGGGAACTTTCTGATACATTGCTCCATATGCTGTACTCATCTAATTCTTATGTGGGATGCTTGTCATGTTTAAAGGCAATACTTGATGTCTTCATGGACTGGGAAGTGGTTTTACTGAAAGAAGAGTATTTCTCTAATGTCACTCTTGTTTTTATGACTTTAGCAGACTCATATAAAACATTTGTCCTTTCAGAGAACTTGTCTAAAAATGGTACAGTTTTGCTCTTTGTCACACTTTCATCTGAGTTTCAGAGATTTCAGCACTACCTTCCATTCAGCAAAGGGCAAGAGGGTCCACACTTGCTTATGTGATACTTTTTTAAAGCCTGTTTCTAAAGAAACTGCATCAGAATAAAAAAAATTTAGGTCAAGAAGAAAAAAGTTACAGTACTTTTAAAAATAATTATGGGAGTAAAAGCTGCGAGAAAGTAATCTTGTAAGATGTGGTTGTAATATTGGAGCATAGAACTAGAAAACTTTGTTCCACAAGAGGTTGCTGTAAAAGCTAGTGCATCCATCAGGTGGCTGGGGAAGGGTGGAAATAGGGTCAGGGTGGAAATGTGTTCATGTCTTTGTCAGAGCACTTGGAGTATTTTGACTAACTAAAGCTGAAACCAAGGGAAAAAAAAAGCATTAAATGAAATACTTAGTTATTATTGCTGGTAGCCAGTTAACTGTGGTTTTATCACAGATTTTATAAAAGATACTCTTTTTCAAGGTGACTATGTAGATATTTAATTCTGACCAGTGTGCATATATATATATATATATATATATCTGTCCTAGATGCTCGCTGGTAATTTTTCACTCAAAGTGTGAGGATGATATTTAAATTTACATAGTTCCAAATGAGATAGGAAACGGTCAGGTTTCTTGAGAAGCCTTGACCTTAGAATATATACCATGAGTAGCACCATTTTCTATGTGGATATTGTCCTTCTGGTGCTGCTTCAACTGTGAACTCCACAGATATGCTGTGTTTAATATCTGGGGCTAAGTTGTGTGTGTGTGCATGTGTTTTTTAAGTGAAACCTTTTCCATTAGGGAAATTGCAGTACTGACTGTGGTGCCCCTACAACTGCTTCGTAAATATATTTTCAAATAAAATTGCACATTTTGCTCTAACAAAGATGTGTTATTCTCCATTGGAAAAGGCTCTTGAAAATATTCAAACTGAACAGGTTCATGTAATTTCATCGGTTTTTCTCTTATGGGGAGCTGACATTTTTTAATAGCGTATATTTGTGTAAGTATTTAATTGTTGGGGTTTTTTAGCTGTCATTTAGGGATCTGAAAATGGTGATTGAATCCCATGTTTTAAGTACTATGCTAATTAAAAATTTCTAAGGAAATCAATGTGTTCATAAACACTTCGGATTTGGGAAAAAAATTAAATGAAAACAAGTGAATGATTATATGATGTAATGATTCTATGATGTTCCTATTCTGATAAAATAAAACATAGTAAGAGTAGTTTTGTGACACTTCAGTAATCTTTAGGTATTCTAATGACTTTCACACATTTCACTATGTGTGCAAGGCTAATTAACATTATCATCGATGTCATAATTTCAAATTATTTAGACACATCATTATGTTTGGTTATTACAGAATTTTTTTTTAATCTCTGGATATTAAACACTAGTTTATAAAACTGCAATCACAGTTGTTTGGCATATTAGTAACACTTTGTTTTAATAGCATTGATTGTAATGAACTAATTTAGGATTCATGTAGAACTAACATTTATTTCCATAAAGCATTTCACAGTAATTGAACATTAGTTCAGTTATGAATGCTGGATTGCTGCCAGAATATTTGTTTCTTTCTATTTTTCTTCTGTTTCCTTGCTGTTGATTTTGTAAACCTATCTTTCTGCTTCATTGCCAATTAGATCATTAAATCTAAGGCTGGATTCTTAGCTACCATAAATTAGACCTCAATGGAAGTATCCTGATTAACACTGATTGATGATCTGGATGTTAGTTTTTGATGTGTTTTAGTAAATTGCAGACTTTTTAATCCAAGAGTCTTTTTTGACTGAGTTGACTTTTCATATTATTTTGGAGACATGCAAATGAAGCAGCCTTCTATATACAAATCAGAAAAAGAAAACTAAAATATGTTTATGTGCTGCCTAGGGAGTCTGTTTCAGGTTACATTTGACTTTACTGAAAATATCCCAAGTAAGAGGATCCGAAGCCATTCCTAAGACTGCTCTCACACTCGAATCACCTTTCATGATGGGAATTATTTCAGTAATAGCATTAGTGTTCTACAGCAACTGAACAGCAGTTGAGACCTCCTTTGTCCCTTTGCTTAGAAGAAAATTGGGTCATCCAGAAGTCAAGCCTTTGTGTTTGATTCAACAATAGTAAGGAAATTTAAATAGTCCAAATTTGAAGTGCAAGGAAGACTTTATACATTGTTTGATAGACAAATTTTTCACATGCTGCACAAGATGTTTATGACACTGGATAATATCTTTTGCAAATAACTTTCAGGGTACCTCAAACATTTTCAAGAACGTTTTATGCAATTGTGACATACAGAGAATTGCAAAAGCTCACAGATTGAAAAATGGATGCCATTTTAACAAAATACTACTTATTTTACATTTAAATTATTTACTTGCATCTATTCCATAGAGTGAGCGGGTTGTTGATTGTTACATAAAGGTCATTAAAAAGAATGGTTTTGTTCTACCAAAGCAGTTATTCAGTGATATGTTTGGCATTTTTTGAAAAAGACTCCTCATGCTTCAAGTATAAAATTAAATGCAGCTTTTGTGATGGATTCCAAAATAACAATTTCTGTAAAAATTAAGTATGTATATCACATTTCTAATAAAGAAAAAACAAAAGATAGGGAGATGAAAGCATTGGGTATCTGCATAAACTATGAAAATACCTGAGCAGTGAAATGAAAAGATAATACGTCAGTGTAATAGACTCTGACATGAGCAAAGGCTTGGAATTTACCATGTGTTGTAGTAAATTCCAAATACTTTCAGTTTTTGAGAGAAACATTTAGAAAACATTGTCACTAGAACTAATGAGACTTGCAGGTTTGCACTAGCTATCTTATTCAGACACCCACTTCCATGGTTCATCTGCCACAAAATAAAAAAATATTGGATATTGTTTTAAATATTCTGTAAGGCTTTCTTGAAAGTTTTTTGACAAACTTGAACTAACCAGTTGTGATAGATTCTCCAAATGAACAAGGGAGAGCCTTGGTTTACAACTTGAAGGTCTGAAGTTTCCCAATTACAAAGGAGAAGAAAGCTTAGCTTGGTTTTGGGTATCAGTTAAATGCCTCTCACAAAATTAAGTTTCATCTCATATAGCGCTTACTTGCAAAATAGCAATATTAAACACTTTATGTTGTTGTTGATTTTTTTTCCCATCTATTAAGCTGATAATGAGAGATTTGAGCAGTTGAATTAATCAAATCTTGGACTAAAAAAAAGCTGCAATCCTGTTATTTTGTGCCTTCATAAAAATCTGGGAGTTTTTTTTACCCTGTCCTTCAGTAAATGGCGTAAGAGAAAAAAATTTCCTTAAAAAAGTATACTTTCATTTCAAAATAAGATTGTGATTTGAGTCCTGGGGAGGTTTGATGCTTTTATAGGGTTTTTTAATCTGGATTTTCTTTTTTTTTTTTTCTTTTTCTTCCTCTAACTGTAAGTGACTAATCTAGCCAAATAAGAGCTACACTAATGGAAGTAAGTTTGGACAGGTCAATAGACTTGAATGAACTAGTATGGAAGACATTTTTGACTGAATAAAAAGAAAATCATACACGGAGGCTAGAAAATAAGAGTTTGTTGCCTCAAGTTAAATTTCCAAAACCAAAATCCATGTCAAAAATGAATTTGTTATAGTAGCGCATCTATCTCTTTGCTAAGGTTGTGATGTTTATAGCCTGGGAGGTTTTTTCTTTCCTTTCAGTGCTGTCATGTAAGTGTTTGCCTGCACATTTGTTAGTGCTTCAGTTTGGAGTAACTGCTTTGAAGCATTATCTCCTGGCAGGTGTTGATTTACACCAGGTATATGAACTAGATATTTTCTGCAGAATGTCAGACTGGAAGCTCACCTACTGCTCTCTGATTCCTAATGGAAATGTGAGGGTCCAAACCCACTGCTGCCTTGGACAGCCTTGAACTGTGTGTTTGGGATGCTTGGTCCAGAAGACACGTAGCCTAAAGTGAAAATCTGAAGCTTTCAAAGTGGGGTTGGCAATGGACTGTGCTCAGAATCATCTACTTTGATCTTCTTTGATCTACTGATCTCCTGTTCTGCTGAATTGTTAATGTCAGCCCAGGCTTTGTTAATAAAAAGGTTGAAAGTAGAGTGGCAAAAGTGATTAGTGCTGCCGGAGCAAAAAGCTTGTGGAGCCTTTTATTAAGATCAAATACTATAACCCTACTGAGTACTAATGGAAGGAAGAACTCACAAATAACTGAGGCAAATGCCTTAAAGAGAAGAAAATCTTGCCAGGCAAATAAAAGGTCATTGTTACGACCTTCAGCGAGATGCCTCTGCCTGAATTAAGGTGAAAATATGAGACCATATACCAAAGTCAATAGTACAGATTTTATTTAACAGTAAAAGAGAGAGAGAGAGAGGTGCCTGGGGGTTATGGAAAGATGGTGACACAGACAGATTAAGTAGAAAGTATCACCGCTCTGTGGATCCTGATGGTGTCCTGTTGATCCTCTTCTGGTCTTGGTGGTGAGGGTCCCCCAAAACACGGAGTTCAATGGATTAATATACGTTTGGGCCAGGTGGGAATGCCCAGGTACCTCCCCTGGGTGAGGTAAGTTTGGTGCTGCCTCTGGCGAGACTCTGACCTGTTGCATCACTTTGCATCACGTGCAGTCGTCGGTCTGGGGGGCACTTTGGGGGTCTTTGGTGGTTTGTGGCGCTTCCTCAGCTGCCTCTCACGTGAATGTCCCGTGCGGAGGCGGCCTTGCCGGGGTGGGGTTTTACAGCTGAGCCAGTTTGTGTGAGGGAGGATGGGTGTTCACTGCCTCTGACCAGCGGTCACGCCACACACCCCAAACTCTCCTCCTCTCCCCTTGGCTGGGGCAGTGTGAGCAAACCTGGCCCCAGCAGATGAGTCTGTGGCCATGGCCTCCCCACCTGGAACCCAGACAGAGCTGATTTCCAGCGCAGCGGCTGGCTTTGGCTTTCTTGTGGATACATTCCTCTGCCTCAGCCTTGTTTACTTCTCCCTAGACCTGAGATCATGGAACAACAGTGCCCTTTACCTTATCCCAAGTTCTCTTAGGTAGCTTTTGGACTCGCAGTCCAAAGTTCCAGTCAGGAGGCATCTTCAGGGTGGGGTGGGCTTTGGTGGTCACAGCTTCTTTATACAGTTTTGCCATAATGAGCAAAAAGTCCTTCACAACAGTGCTTAAGCCATTAACCACAACGTGGTTCAGTCTCTCACAGTCATTTAACGTGGATACAAAGAAAACCATCTGCTTGACAGTGAATTTTGTTAGTATGTGTAATAAATTTCCTACATCAATACAGCTAGCCTGGTCCAGGTATTCAGCATGTAAGATAGTAAGTATGAAGCGAATCTTTACTCTCGTAGAGCAAGGTGTGGGTTGTCATTTTTTTGAGTAGTCTCGTGGAAAGAGTTGAAAATGCCTGAATGACAGAACTGATGCGTTGGGAAGACTTCGTGTGCTTTTAAATTAGTTATGGTGGTTTAATCTGACCAGAGTTTTTAGCCCTTTAATATCAAGTTCTGGGAAAAATTGAAATGTTTTACAGGTTTAGGATCATAAAGCTCCTTTGCCGTAAAGATGACAACATAAAAAGCAATTAGAAAACTGTCAAATAAATATATGTCTTCTAAAGCTCTGATGCACTTAAAAGAACTAATTACAAAGAACTTCTGTGCTGAATATAATTATAAGCAATATGCAAATCACAGAGAAATTCAGGCAAAGGTCTGCAGAGACCAGCTGTTTGCCAGATAACTTATACATGTAGCCCCTGATTTAATACGGTATGTGACTGTTTTCCTGGAGGTATTCTTGGTAGTGGACATGATGAAAAGGGCAGTGGGAAATGCTAATGTTCACTGCATTGGGAAGAAGGCTTCCCTCCTTGCTTCAGCCATTCCATGCTCAGCAGTACAGTTAGGCAACTGGAGTTTACAAAAATATTGCATTTATTTTATTTTTAATTTCTCACCTGCATGTGCCTTCCCTAAATAAATACAAGATGAAAGAAATTCTCCATATGAAAGCAAACTTCAGGGTAGAAGTTTATAATTTTTCTGATGCAATTGGGCAGTGTTAAACCTGTCTTTGTACAGTGTTATAGTATTCAAACATTTTAGCACTAAGGTGGACTCCAAACGTTGTTCCATTGCTCTTAGTGAAAAGGTAAATGCAAAAAAGGATGTAGGTAAGGATCAAGGTAAGTGGGCACTTACTTTAAAATAGTGAGTTTTGACGTGGAGATCTATGCTGAGAACTAGTTATCTACATAGCCAGTGATAATTCTCAGTAAACTGTTGTCCAGTAAACTGTGTTATACAAGGAAATGAAGCTCATTTTGAGTCAGTTTATGCTGATCTGCTCCCAGAATGGCTTGCCTGCCTTCCTTCAAGCTCAGAAAGCTCTATGACTATGATGCTCTATTACATTTAAGAAATTTTAGTCTTTAGAAATGCACTGTTACCACAATACAAACACTGGAAAAATACTTGGTATTATCTGATATGTTCTTGTTTGAAGTAGACATTTTGTAAAAATAGGAATATCTGTTATCAGTGTAAGTCTTGCTTTACATTCTTTAAAGAAAGTGAACAACTAAATTGCTGTGCATGCAGGAAGGATAAATTATTCCCTTTGTTCCTCAAGGGGATAAATAAACTCTTGTCAATGACAAGGGAATAAAGGTCAGGTGTAGAAATAGCTGACACATCCTTTTTAGGTGATAAGCAAATGTTCATTTTTCTGTTATCAATTCTGGGATTAGAAGGGAGGTAGGACTCAGCTTTCTAATGGAAACTTTAACCAGATAAATGTAGAGGCTTTGTTTTGGTACAGATGTTCCTAGGCATAACAGCTCCCACACACAGGGCAGGCCATCCCTGCCTTTGGTTAAGAACAGTCTTTCCAATAACCTGTCATCAGCTGTGACAGTTCTTCTGTAGAACTGATAAATTGTCTTCTGCTTCCCAGTGGGGTTTCCCAGAGGAAGAAAATTAAGGAATACTTGATTTTTTTTTTCCTACATTTCTGAGGTATACATTGAAATCAAAAGTGAGACTTAAATTTTTGCTATTTAAATTGGGTCTGTGTTATTTTCCTTCTGTATATTTAGCTCTGCATCAGTGAAGAAGTAGCATTAAAGTTTATAAATTTTCATCAGTCATTAAAGCAAAAGATTAAAAGTATGGGTCACTTGTTATCTTAATTAATACCTGCTTGGTGTTTTCCAAATGAAGTATCAAGAAGTAAAGGGCACATTTGTGTTCAATTAATGCATTTGCAATATTTCTCCCATAACACTTCCTAATCCCCTTTAGAAATTCTGTGTGCATCTGGGGAAGAAATAATTTTCCCTGATAAATATTCAATGTGAATTTTTTTTTTTTACACATTGTACGGATTTAGGGTCCTATTCTGTATCCTCTGTGAAGTCTAAACATTCTCAATTTAATAAAAATAGGTCACACTACATATGAAAAGGGAAGCAAGTTTTACTTTCTAAATAATATTTAACCTGGTCAAATACATTCTGCAAGATGAATTGTATTTTTTTTAAATAAAAAATTATCATGGTTAACCAAACTGAATAACATATCTGTCTAGAGAATGTTTTATATAATTAGTAGGACAAGATCCATCATTTAATGAACGAACCATTGTTCAGCGTAACTATTGCTCAGTGCTATTCTTTGCAACATAAAAACACATTACTGACCTGATTATTTGTAATATGCTTTGGTGATTTAATAGCATCTTAGCTCTGGTTGCTTTTCTTTGTAATGAGTAAAAATTACATGCTTTCCTAGCTGTACACTTATGGTACAAATTTAGCATATCGAGCTTCTCTGCTTAGATTCTTTGGCGGACTGCAATCAGCAACATGATAAGGCAGAAATACTTTTGAGGGGTAATCTGAAGGATTTTTATAACTGTATTGGGTAAAAACAAAAAATTAGCAGATGGCCCCTGCTTTTGTATCTCCTGTAAGATAAATCTTCACTGAAAATGGTGGCCTTATCTATGGGTACATGAGACACCTGCATGAAAATCATGATGCCTTTTAACCTTTTTGCCTTCAAGAATTCCTATTCCTGTATTTGAAACACCATTATTTTTGCACCTCTTTCTCTCTGCTAATATTCCTTCAGGCCTGAAATTATGTTCTTGGCATCAGCTGTTAGACATTTGTACTTAACTTTTCAAGTATAGGTCTAAAGTATATTTTATTTTAAAGTGTGCGTGTGGTCCCATATCATCACGTGCCTTTCCCATCCCATATTCCCCCATGCCCCTATGATATTGTTGCATTTACTAATGAGTTGAATAATTGCACCTAACTCAAACCAATCAACTTGTGTTTAACGTGAGTGGGAAGATAGACAATCACACTTCCTAAGAATGTCCCCATATTTAATTTTTTTATGAGACACTTCCCTGTCACATTCCCGAAAAGGTGTAAAACCTTTTAGCCTTCAAGAAAAAGTCACCAGTGGAAGTCTGGAAGTAGAGACGAGCAGACCAAGTAAGTCAATGATACAGATAAGCAGATTGCCAACCCTGGTGCAACTGAAGCAGAGCTTTATGATCTTAAAAATCTTTACCAACCTAAATGATTCTTGCAATTCTGTGATTTTTAAAGAGTTGCCTCCACAGTATTGTTCAAGATTACATTAAAATGTCATATAAGTTATAGATTTTCAGGGAGATTTTCATTACCTCTGGTTAGGGACTCGGGTGACATGCGTAGACTTTATGTATATTCTTTTCAGTGGTGAAATTATTTTAATGTGCCAGTTTTGGTTTTTATTCTGCATTTAAAATCACAGAAATCAGTCTACTTTTTAAATGATGCTGGGACCACAAATGTTTGTATTTTTACAGGCGATGAAAGGCGTACAAAAAAGGGAGATCTGACTAGTTCTGCAAAGTGAGATCAGCTCTCCTGCTAAAACTACGGTGTGTTGTAATGCTCTTCAGGAAAGAAACAGGTTGAGTAGCAATAGTCTCCAAGTTGAGCAAAATCTTATTTGTACTTGAAAGTAGAGGATTGTTCTGGGAGACAAATAGTATCATAGGGTAGAGAAATTATGACTGCATTGGTTCATGCTATTTGGTGATTAGTCTCATAATTTCATTGATGGAATAGTAAAATTCTAATTGTTTAACTAAAGCATGGAAAGAGAATCTTTCAATTCTCAGACGGAATGAGAAGGCAGCTGGAGCAGCACTGAAGGGAGGAAACTTAGCAAGTATACAGGAGGTTTTGCCTAAAAGTACTTTTAAACTACCTATACTTCTCAACACTCACATGAGAATGACTGATTTTAACCTGATATAGGAAATACTGTTTGCTTCACAATGGATTCAGCAAGATACAGATAGTATGTTTTATTACTAATACAAGATTATTGTATCTGCCCAAAGTTCTGCAGTTATGTGTATTGCAACAAATGTTCCTACAAACTTGCAGCTAGGTCTTTTAAGACTGGTAGTTGTACGTATCTATAATCACTGTTGAAAGGAATAAACAATATACTTGAACAGAGAGGAACAAAAGGGTATATATGATTTTTCTAAAGTATAGAATTTCCCAGCCTGTGTTTTCCAGAAGGAAATATAATTCCAATTAAAAAAAAAAAATTACTTGAGTTAGTATCAAACCACTAAATATATGCTATTTTCAGAATTAACCCCCCAGTGTAATTGTTGCGCAGTACTGCATCAACACAACTGTTACAGTTTAATGCACAACCACGTGCATTTTTGTAATCCTTATGCATTTAAATTTCAGTAAATATAAACAAATGAGACTGAGGAAGTTCTGATCATTCTTAGTTAGTTTACACATAATGAAAACAATTTATCACTTACAGTAATTTCTTAAAAATATTTTTATTATTTAAATTTGCCTGGAATAAATGCTTAAACAGTATGTGAGTAGACTTAAATTGGGAGCTTTTTAGTGATTCTGTTCTCGAAAGATGGTAGCAAAATCAAGCTACTCTGGGTTTTGTGAAGTTTCACCAGAGAGAAGCAATTTGAGCTGTTCATAAATTGTTGCCTATTAAAATAGACCTGGGTGTTAATTTTGCAGGAAACAACTTTAGTTAGAAGTACTGTATGTGGCCCCAGAATGCTAAATGACTGAACTGTGGCAGATAAAGGAACTAATTGCTCTTGTTTTGAATCGTTTATTGATCATGCTGAAATATGACATCTGCCAGAATATCACAGCAGAACTTGTGCTGTGACGAAATAAGTGATACTTTTGATATACCTTTAATTCAGTAATGGAAATCTTCTGTGTCAGGCATTTGTGCTCATTCATTTTCCTTAAGTTCTTACTTATCATGAGCTCATTAAATAGCTTAGCCACAGCTTTTTTTGTGATGTAAGAATCAGGTCTAACAATGCTCCTGGTAAATCTGAGTCATGCCTAGATGAGAAGAAAAAAAGCATGGAGAGGAAAAATGTGGTTGAACCTAGGTGTTCATAATAGTATTCATAATAGTCACCTAAGTGACATGGCCCCACTCTTTTTTTTTTTTTTTTTTTTTTTAAAGTAAGATTCCTGTCTGTTCAGTAGCATTCAAAGACTGTTTATGTATCTGTGTTGGAATCAGTAAAGTTGAAAATACAGACCACTGCTATGCCTCTGGTTCTGACTGATCCATTTCCTCTGTGCAGCCTGAATCTGACCTAGACAAGCTAAAGAGGGAGTTTCCAGGTGTGGTCTATACTTACTTCTAAGACCCACGTGCAGGGCTTCAGTGCAGTGGCCACAGAAATTTTGGTGAAGGTGGGATGCTGAATCCTGATCTGTGGCATGGTCAAAATGACTGGTGTGGTGCAGATAGCAAGGATTTATACTTGACCTGGTTATGTTGTAGTGTTAAAATGGTTTTGATAAATCTGAATATCCTTATCTGTCGTGAAATTTGACGTGAGGATGCAGTAATAGAATGTTGTGCAATACTCCAGCATTGTTTTACATAACTTGGCTAGTTGTTATTTTGATTTATTTAAAAATAATCACTTTTGTTTTGAGAGAAGTCCTAAGGAAAGGTATTCTTCTCACCTGTGCCAATTGCAGTTCGTTGTCCCTGACTACAGGACATTTTGAGAGGCTTTTTTTCCATAGTGCAGAGGACCTGTTACCTGAACTAGCAATACAATGGAACTGACCAGATTTGGAGTCTTCCTCTCCTTAGGAATGCATTTGAGTGGTTTTAAATCACTGCCATACATGTGATTTGTTTTGATTTGCATTTGATATTTTCCTTTTACCTATTCCAAAACATGACTTCCTTCATGGTGTCATAGCGGTTAGATATTCATATTTAATCCTCTGTCTAATTAAACTGAGCCTTTATTTGGAATTTAGCTAACATTTTTGCTTGTAACAAGCAAGTTAGGAAACTTACTTTCTTTTCCATTCATCCTTTACCTGGATAGCAGTGTATTGAGGTTTATAATTAAAATTAAGCAGATTATGTGTAAATCTGTATATAGGAAGTCATTATCACTTGTCTGAGTAGGGTATTGCAAAGCATAGAATAGCTTTGTGAGAAAAAAGTTGCAATGCAAAAGGAGGAGAAAGTGCCAAAATAATCTTCTAATGCTTTAAGTCAAAACAGGCAAATGATTATAAGCAATCAATACTCATTTTAAAATTTTGTAACAGCCAGTAAGGTCTATAACTATCAAGGCAGGCTTAAAGCAGTAGAGCTAGAGATCAGGGGTTTCCCACACTGGATCATGGTTTTCGTGTGGGACTTACTTGTGTTTAATATAGTATCACTTCAGTACTGGGCTGGATGAGTGCCCGCTGTCTGCTGACCTGGAAGATGCTGGTGTAAACTTATCTAGATTAACTGTGCAGTGATTTTGGAGATTTTAGGAGTGGAAAATCTCATCTTTTACAGATTATTATTAACAGACTACGCTTTACTGGAATCGCCTGATTACTTGGAATTTAGCTAAGGTATATGAAAGACACATTCTGAAAAAAAGGCTCCTTTGCAAATTTAAGTTTTCTGTCCCTGAATCAAGAACCTCATAAAGGTTGTTGAAGGCACAACTACTGTTTAGGCACTACATGAGCGTGACTTCAAATATTATTTTTTTTTAATTTGTATTTCAAAACAGTACTAGTAAATGAAACTAAGTCATCAAAGAGCGATAAGAGGAAAGTACTTCCAAGGTATGTCAGGGTGTCTCTAATTCTATGTATGGAAACTGGCAGATACTTCAGTCCAGTAGAAGAAGAATATGGAGGAGATCAGGAAAGTAACAAATGACATGACTAGCTTGGTTCATTTGGTTTTAAATAAAAACCACTTTTAAAAATTCTGTTGCTGTTTATTTTACCTTTTCCTTTCTTGGAAAGGTATGTATCTTTTTAGGCCAAGTGTCAGTGGGGTTTCTTTAGTAATTGCTTCTTTTTTTTCATTTTGTCATTGAATAATAGCTTAATTACCGTAGTAAATCTCCATCCTAACTGCTCTGTAAACAAATTAGACCTCTCCTTAGGCAGTTTTTCCTCTTCTAGTTTCATCCCTTTTGTCCAGACTCCTTAATATATATGTATAATATATACAATATAATTCTGTGTTATGAACAGGTCAGTCCCTTTTACATTCTACATTACCCCTTTGTGTTCTGCCTCATTTCTCCAGTGCATAATGAAGTGTTTGTCACTTCTGCACAGGGGAGAGGGCTTTAATGAATTGCACAGGGTGTGCTCTAATTGACAGTAATGCATTCTGTACATTTTTTTAATTAAGTCTGTAGAACTCCTTCACCTGAGGTGGATAATTGTTCCCTCAATTATGTGCTTCTATTTTTATCAGTTTGCCTTATCTTAAAATTTAAAGTCATTGTCACACAAGTGTATTCTTTAATCAACATATAATACTCAGTATCATCTACTGCCTCAGAAGTAACTGACTGATGTAAAAAATAACCAAAAATCACTTAAAAATACATAGACCATAATATAGATCTGAAAAAGCTTTCAGAAAATTTTCGAAATGATACAGGTGCCATTTTTCAGTGTATTTCAAATTGGAAAAGCCATTAAAAATATATCCTTGGCCTCTTTAATTAGTAATTTCAAGATAGCTTAAATTCATCATTCTGCACAGGGTCAGTAAAGTCCAGAAATAAATTAGATCCAATTAAAGCCCTTTGGACCTGATTCAAAGCTCTTTGAAGACTCTGGGATATTTCTCTTTGAGTTCAGTACAAATAATAGTAATTAATAGTCTCACTCTGAGTAGCACTTGAGTGAAACAAATAATCAAATATGATTTAAAGACTTCAACTTGGCTTAAATGTTTGAATGATAGAACAGCACTGGCTGAAAGCTGAGGTCAGTGTTAAGATTCTCTTGTGGGGGAGACCAGAACAGGAGGTTTGGTGCAGCAGTTTTTGGTAGAGTTGGGGTCTGTCATGCACACAGAAATAACATCAAAGGCTGGTTAGCATGGTTCTGGGTAGAAGGTGAGATGTCAGCTCCGATTTTGGCTGTTTGAAATACTTCTGTCACCTTTAAAAGCCATTATGGGTATTTAGGCTGGAGCAAGCTTCTAAGAGCCTTTTTTTCAGTGTTGTAGTAATTAGTTGTTAAAGCAGAACTAGCTAAGATGGCACTCAGTACAACTCCTATTTAAACCAACTACAGCATTTAATGGAAGCCAATTAATTGTGAATTTTTATAATCCTGAAAGATTTACAAATGTATGACAACGTATTTGTGTGTGTATGTACATTTTATATTTTGTTATAACTACTCTTTTCTGTTAAAAAAAAAAAAAAACCAAAAAACCACACACCACCAAAACCCCCTAATATATTAACCAGAGAAGGAATTGGTGAAAAATCAGTTGTAAAGTCTCAACCTGGTCTTGCTTTAATTTATATAGAGCACTGAAAGAAAATTTAGACATCCTAATGTTGGTAACTTTGACCCAATACATTTCTTTTTATCAACGCAAGACAATTTATTGTAGTAAATTGATCCAGTAGTTTTAAATTAATATGAATTACTGGAATGATGAATCACCTGGAGTTCTGCTGTAAAATGAATCTTTACATTTAAATGCCTTCACTGGAAGAGCATTTCAATAAAATACATAGCTCAGTGATAATACTAGATGGGGTTAAGCATGCTTA
This sequence comes from Atrichornis clamosus, assembly GCA_013400975.1. Lineage (NCBI taxonomy): Eukaryota > Metazoa > Chordata > Aves > Passeriformes > Menuridae > Atrichornis > Atrichornis clamosus. Next base: position 77,001 of record WBMZ01013867.1, read on the forward strand.
AAACATTGCTATTTGTTTCTTTAGTATCAACCTTTAACATTCCACTATTTACATCTTGTATTGAATCTAGGCAAGGCATGAATTTTAGCCAACACACAAATTTTCACATTTTGTTATTCCAGCAACTCAAACCATTCAATCAAATGATTTTTTTTTTTATTCTATGCTAGTGGATTCAACTCAGGTTTGCATATACAACTGTTTCTATAGTAACTGACTCACTTCAAAGGAGGCAACAGCAGTTTGAATAACAATTAAAAAAAAAACCAAATAAGTGGCATAACAAAATATAGGACAATGTAGGGATGTTATAAAAACTTTATTGAGATTAATTTTGGAATGAGAGCATTTGTAAGGAATGCATGGATGAAACACATGATTCCAAAAAATATCTGTATTATGTGGAAAAGTGATCAGTTTAGAGGGAAAATAGAGATAAAATTAACCAAGTGTAAATACAATAGAATACTGTTGAAGGACAACCATTCCATTGAAATGTTATGCTTGACAGAATCTTACAAGTTTTGTTTGTTCCCATGATAAATATTAGTCAGATGAGGGATGGAGTTTTTGATGAGAAAATAAAGAGTTACATGCATGTACCAGGTTGGCCCAGCCACCTTTCTCAGAATAGATGATGCCTAGAAGCTACATTACCAAGGAAATTTAAGTCTAAAGGATTTTTTTTTTTTTAAGGCATCCATTCTAATTTTCTATTTCCATGTTCTAGCCTTTGACTTGTTGGATTCCCAGGGGTAGGTAGTTCTTGTTTGTTTCTCTTTTTAAAATTTTTTATTTTAATGTAGGAATTGGAAAGGTCTAATTTTCATTCTGTTTAACAACAACAAAAGTAATATAACCCTATGGTGATTGGATGAAGAAAGATAGTTGTTCCTTGCTGGTGAGGAGATATTAAAAAAAATTAAACATTGAGTTTATGCTTATAAATGAAATCCCAAAGTAGCATATAGGTTTTATTCTGTGGTGCTTTTGTTGAGGATATCAGAGTATTTTAGTATATGGTATTCACATTCCTTTGTGTGGATGATTCTTGTTGTAGACAGATGGCATCTAGAATTTTCTCCCATTAAATTCTTGAGGAAAATTAACAGTGAGTTTAGCTTTTGACTTTTTAGACTACTTTGGGGTGGCTTCCCCAGTGTATCTGAGTGCTATATCAGCTTCAGTGTCTTGAAAGAGTTTTCAGAGAAATGCTCCACACACAGAGCAGTGCCCACTAACAGTGCAAGTGTTGGAGACTGGCCTTTGGCAGCAAGGTTACTGTTTGTTACGTCAGGTCACAATGCACACTGTATTAGATTAAAAAATAATTGAGACTTCCAGGTTAAAGTTTGGTTGAATCATGCTGACAGCACAGAAGAAATACTGTTTATATTACATGTTAATGGCATAACACCTTACCCTCCACATGTGTTTATGGAGAACATTATTGTGATGTGAATAGAATTTAATCAATATAACCACTATTGACTTAAATAGCACTACTACAAAACTGAAGGTACTTCAAATGTATTACGTATTGTATATCTCTAATGATAAAGATTTCTATTTAATATTGCCAGTATTTAGAAAGTTAACTTCTGTGTCTACATCAGGAAAAGACATTTTATTTGTCTAGCAGATGAGGTAGGTACTCCATTGGTGTACCTGTTAAAAATGCCAAAAAATACAGAATAAGGCCTTCTAAGATAATTTTAGTCAAAAACATGAAAAAAATCACACTCCCAAACCAAAAAAACAAATGCATGAATGAGCTTTGTATCTTTTTAGATTGAAACACCTATAAAAGCCAGCTGTCTGGCGTTTTTGTTGTTTTTTTAAAATTCTTGTCAGTGTTTGCATCTCCAGGAAAAAACCACAAAGTGCATGTTAATTGATTGATTTTGAAATTTGTTGTTGTTTGTTTTTTAAATTAAAGTCAATTTTAACAGTATATTTACATTTTCTGCTTGCGTTTAACTCTAACTTGCAAGTTGTAACTGTCTCCAGAAAGCCTCCAATTGCCTTATTCTGTTTTAGCTGAGTCTTTTAGGGTTTTTCCCTCAAGATGTAGCCCTTCACCAAAACCTGTTCTCCTAGAAGAAGTTAAGGAAGTTTGGAATGCTACTTTTCCACACTATTTACATGTTTAGTTTTTAAATATTAACATATTGGGGATTTTAAAATTACATTACACTTTGCAATTTAGAAAGAATAATGTTGGCATTAAAGTCTCATGGAATTTGTGTTCCTCAGGAGGACTTAGCTGTGCTGTGGCTTCCCCTGCTGAAGCTGCCTGTGCTTCAGTGGGCATGTCATTGGTACATCCAGATTGCTTATTGTTATGGAGTATCCTACCAAATTAGGAGACTGATCTTCCCTACTACACTCCTGCAGGAAAGCCTTAGGAAGAATGTTAGGACTATGAAATTTTCAGAAGTGACAAAAGTTGAAGTGCCCCATGGGAAAGATTTGGGAGGTTCAGATCTATCCAGGAAGCACATTTTTACCTATTCAGGTCTATCTCTATGCAAAAACCATTTGAGTGTCAATTGCTTTTCTCACCAAGGATACAGAGTCCCACTGTGCCTTTAAGCAATAGTTTACTTAGATACATGTCACCATAAAAAAAAAAAAATTGGATTTATTTTCTTACCTTTTCCTAAGCATATTACTGGACTTCTTTACTTTGAAGTAGCCATGGCTCTAATTGATGGAAGGGGTGAGTGACACTTAGTAGTGGTATTCTTCTTTCTGCTCATAAGGTCTAATCAAGATAATTTAGAAAAATTAATTTAGCTTTTAATTATTTCCTTTCTTTGCTGCTCTTTAATCAGAACACTTTCATGACTCTCTCTAAGACACTGATGTACATATATCAGGAAACAGAAGAGAATGGAAATAGGCAGTGAATGCCACCTGTCAGGGAAATCACCTCTCCTGTTTAAGTCATCAACACAATACTCAAAATATTTAAGATTCAACTTTTCTCTGTCTTACAAAACTTTAAGAATCCTTTATTTCTTTGGATACTCTGTCAAATGCCCTTGGATCCTTTTGTGTTCATGGGAAATCTGCACATATTGAACAAGTCCTGTGGAGAAAAGGAAGATTGCAGGTAATGTGGACATAATTTCTCACACCTTTGTTTTAAAAGAAGTGATCCAATTGCCATAGTAACTTCTATGGACCAATTGACCAAAAGTATCCAAAAGGTTGCCTGTCTCCAACTGATGTATCCATGTAGGAACCTGATCAAGGCTCCCTGGTGACTATGCCAGTGGAACCAGACTCCCTAACCTCACTAATGTGTGGTCTCCCAGAATTGCTAAAGAATCTGGAAATTCACTTTCAAGATCAAATCCACTCTGCTCCAGCTGCTGACAGTGAACACTCCATCCTTGATCAGATAGTCTCAGGGAGACTGAGGGGAACAATGTGGACATGTAGGGAGCTTACCCAGGAACTAATTAATTATGGCAGATGCTGCAGGATTCCATGTAGTGCTGATATCTGCTTAATCTCTTTCTCACTCTCTTTCCCCTCTCCTGTTTCTGTCTCTCTCTCCCTCATATTCACTGTCAAATTAAATCCATACTATTGACTTTGGCATATGGTCTTGTTTGCACCCTAATTCAGGCGGAGGCATCTCTTAGTAATCAAATCCTAACAACCTGAACCATGCAAGTCCATCAGGAGGAAGCAGGGAGTGGTATTAATAGGGCAAATCTGCTGTGGGGAGCAGTCACACCTATCTGTCTCTCTGATTGCAAACCTAAAGAGAGATCCTAGACATCAGTACATTGAATGTGAGCCAGCAGTGTTCCCTTGCAGCAAAGACTGCCAGGACCCTGGGCTGCCTCAGAAGTGTTTCCATCAGGCAAGGAGGTGATCTTTTCAGCACATTCTATTCAGCTCTGGTAAGAACACACCTGGAGTACTGTGTGCAGTTTTGGAGTTCCCAGCACGAGAGAGATGGAGTAACCAGAATAGAGAGCAACAGTGGGCCATTTAGATGATTCAGGGACTGGAGCATCAATTCTATGAGTAAATGCTGAGGGAACTGGGATTCTTTAGCCTGGAGATAAGAGAAAGTGTAGGGGGGATATCTCATCAATGTGTACAAATATCTGAATGGGGGCATAGAACTATGTGTGCAAAGAATTTGTCTTCGTGTATGTGTGAAGATAAATGAAGCATAATAAGATTAGACAGATTTGTTTGCAAGGATACATAGACATATGGAACTTGAATCTTAATTATGTTATTATTTACCTGCCTCAACAGCAATAAGTAGGGAAGATAAAAAGCCAGCTTCAGCTTTAGACCTCTTCCATATTTCTTCATACCTGACGATCTTGAACTCGTAAAATATTGTTCCTTGCAAACCTTCCCTTACAACTTATTCTTTAAACACAAAACAGTGTTCTGCAGTTATTTATATGCATTCTCCTGCCTCAAGCAATACAGAATTTACGTGAACATTTTTAGCTGAGTGTCTATTCATATAATCTTTAGCAATCAAGTTTTAAAGCATAGAAGAAAACATACCAAATCATTTATGGGCAGATGTAAAGTGTGTAAGGAAGGAAGCAATCAGAGTTTTGCAACCTGAAAACTAGTTCTCAAGACAAGTATGGATGGTGAATAATGTCTAGTTAACACACAGTTCCCTAGTAACAGTATTTTTTCTCTAGCATTAATCTGTTCTGGTAAAATAATAAATCCCTCAGGGATGGTATTATCTAAGTACTTTATACTGAATGTATGCAGGTACGTTGTGCTCACACACTACTCCAAGAGACATAGGTGAGTTTTGTGGGTTTTTTTTGGGTTTAGTGTGTGGTTTTTTGTTTGCTTGGCTTTTTGTTGTTGTTGGTTTTGAGGCCTTGTAATTCAGTGAAGATGTGAGAATTGAAAAGAGTCATTAACTAATAATGACTGAATTAAGAGGAATATAGCAACAGAATAATGACCAAAAAGGTTTAGAAAAAGGAACTCTTTACTGTATGATGCAACTTGGATAAGGCCATCTGTACAACTTACAGTTGGTTTGTTCTCTGTACTCTTTGAAAACCTCTGAGTTCTTTAACTTACTGGAATTAATGTTGCAATACAGACAGCTTGTGTGAATACTCCAAGTTGTCAATTAACTGCATTTTGACAGCTCTAGCTGTATTCCTGTTTTTAAAACAGTTGACTCTGTACTTATTTAGAGCACCACCATGGATCATAAAATATAACTGGTTTAGTGTAAGGAGCCACAGGGGTTTGAGAATTTCAAAGGTGTGTCAACGGTGTAGCACTCAAAATTCAAAAAATGCATCTTGGAATTTCCTCTTTGACATCAGAGTGAGAAAGGCTCTAGTGAATGCCTGGGTCCCTTTATTTCTTCCATCTGCCACTAATAAAAGAAGACTTCCTTTGAAGCTTTGGAAATATGATATTATTGGTAATTACATATTAGCTCATCCTAATCTTATGAGGATGCCAAACTCTCTTAAAATATTGCCTTGCTTCTTGTCATTCAGGCCCCAGAATTACTCAGTGACTATTAATGAGTATGAGGAAGAACATTTAAAGGGAATTTTTAATGTTTTTCTATAAAGAATTGAATCAAAGCCTTGGTTCTCTGAATTGTATGAAGGGCAAACAGCTTGAGGAATGAGTGTCAGGCAGTTTGGCAAAGAAATACTTTATCTATTTAATTTTCAGTTGCAAACTTTGCACATGGGAATTAGAGATGGGTGAGCAACCGTGTTGGCTAATGTTTGCTAGAGATTCTAGCAAACCTTTTAGCAAACCTTTCTAACCTGTTCCATAAATAGTGTGAATGCTGATAATGGGAACTGAGGTGAAAAATCTTATGCAGCAATGTGAAGAGCAGCGTATGAAAAGTGTTTTTCAAGATCTTTCATCTCATTTAAGATTGTTGGGGCTATGTAAGAGTTTTACCCCTTCCCAAAAGAATTGTTTATTCCTAGAAGGTGTTAGGCTGATAGCAAAAGTAGTTCATGCCCTCTTTGCTTAAGTAAAAAGCAGACTGGAATATAAATAGACTTCTCACCTGCTCTGTGGTCTTAGTCACAGGGTTGTGTTATCTTCTCATTCTTCAGGAAGATAAAGATATTGCTGCATGGTTATGTGGCTATGACTATTGAATGGTCATAGCAAATTAGTAGAAATCTAGAAAAATCTTCACAAATTCATCATTAGTATATGTAATTTTTTCTCAGCAGGCCGCAGAACAAGCTATCTGTTGGTCACAGCAGGCATCTAGGCATATCTGGCAGTGCTTCCAAATACTTGATACTCAACCAGAAGGATGAGGATGGGGAACTGCTATCTTAAGTGAAAGTTTCTGAGACTGGGGAGGAAAAAACAGTGTTGGTGGTATCACAAGTCTGTTTTGCCCTAAATAAAAAAGGCAGTGATATAAAACTTACTTTTTGCCTCCTAAGGCATTCAGAATAGAACTCGCAGATATTTTGCTGCATACTGACTTGTTGCAATTGGATATTGTCCTAAGTGACCCAAAAATTGTGTATTCTGTATTTTCTCTCCATCAATCCCTGCAGTCTGTTTTACCATCTCTAAGATCTGGCAACCCTGAAGCAAAATTTGTGTGTTTTACCCTGGGTCCTCGGAAGGGAGGAGAGGTGCTGAATCCCTTTAAGGAGAGGAAATGGATACTCACCAAGCTTTTTGTTCTCTCCTGGCTCCTGAGGGTGTTACCTTGGGCAGGTCTCTGAGACTCATCCTGGGAAACAGCATTTTGCAATCTGAAGCTGCTTTGGAGCGGATTTTGCAGCACTTTAGATTTTTTGGGGTTTTTTAAAATTGTTTCTGCCTCTTGCCGAGGCAGAAAGGAGGGGAGAGAGAGAGCGAGCCTACCTCTTTATTCCTATATAACCGTTTAGGATTCCAGATTTGTGAAATCCTGTGTGTCTCCCAAATCTATGTAACAAAGGCTTTAACTTCACAGCATATTTTGTCATTGTTGCATATAGGTATCTTTTTTATACTTTCTTTAGGTCTAATTGGGTTTTTTAAGGAAGAAAAAGTCATCTGCAACTACATCTTGTTTTTAATCTCAGTAGTTGTCACAGGTGTGGGATAACAGTAAAACTATTGCATCTTACATCACTGTGCACTCAGCTAGGGCTCTACTGAGGCTTAATCTACATGCAATGTCTCTGTAGCATAAAAAAGGCTTTAATAAGAGAAAGTCAATGAGCCTCATGTACCTTTTATAAAACATGACACAAGGCAATATAATTAAAACTAAACTTATTTCCTGTGGTGAAATTAACTTATAGAAATGAAGGTGTTTATTTATTAAATAGGATCTCTGGAGTTCTCGCCTTATACGTGCGCCTCCTGGGAAGGTTTTGATTGTTTGCTTCCTTTCTTTTGCCTTCTTACTGTGTAATTTAAAACTGATATCTTCCTTTGGGACACAAAATTTGATCGGAGAACAGCCTGCATCACTACCTAAACAAATTACCAATGTTTTACTCTCTTTTCTTTCCTTATTCTTTCCCCCCACCCTTTCCCCTCCAACTATAAGGGGAAGAAAAAAAAAATGTGTGCAGAGGTTTTAGAAATATAGTAGTGTGCAGAGGAAATTGTTTTTTTCAGTAACCAGGAAGGCCTTTTCTTTCAGGGTAGGTAAACAACTATTTTTTTAATAGCAAAAGTTAGGAGGTGGTTGCTTTTTTGTTCATTTCCTATGAGCAAGCCTTTTGATGTTGAATGTTGGTCTCCTAGTACATGGACTGAATGGGTGCAGCTGCTTTATGTTACACAATATATTGTGTAATTTATGGAAAGATTAAAGAGATATGTGGAGTCAGTGTTGATATCTATTTAGCTTAAAATGGTTGGCAGTGTCTTTACAATGGTGTATTAAAACAGAAAGCAGAGCAGAAGAGTTTTGCTTGCTTGATTAAGAAAAACAGGTATCAGTAAGTGGCTAAAAAGACTGAATATGGCCAAAATCAAGACAGGGCAGTTGTTTCATTGTGAGCCATGGTTTCTGCTAAGAGGAGTATTGATAATAGAAGTTTTCTTTTAATATGAAAGTATGTTAAGATATGGGCGAAATCAAGTCTTCATGCTTATAAAATTCAGTTGAATGAGTTTGAACCCGGATCCTCTATGGATCTGATCTTCATGACTTGGATTTCTGCAGTAATATAGACAGAAATATAGTTTTTCTTTTCCATATTTTCATAATCCTTTCTGCAGAGGCAAAAAATTGAATAATTTAGATCTTGTAGACTTTACAAAATAGTAGTAACCTTTAACTAACTTGAAAGTTTTTATAAAGTATTTTGTATGCTTATACACCGTCTGTAGGGAATTATTAATTATTCTTTCTTTGAAAAATCATCATGATTTTCCTGTGTGTTGTAGAACTGATAACTACTTAGAATATTCACTGGAAACTCTGAGCAACTAAAGGTTCATATCCTAACAGAAAAGAGAATTTCTAATTTTTCTCTAGCAAAGATTATTGGAATTGTACTAGAAAATCCACAAAATAAAAATCAGCAACTAGCACTTCATCATGCAGTGAGGGGAGGTTTTTCTAACTGTGGTGTAGGTTAATACTACCCTGTGTCTTCTGGTTTGAATGAAGAAGTCCTTTATCATAGTGAAATATTATAACATTTTGACTGTTTCAGTGTTTTTCTGGAGCTGTTATCATCACATTTGCTATTTGTTATACTTACCTGCATCAGTGAGACCTGCGATTTGCGTTCATTTTTAGTGTTGTGTGACACATTTGCTAGTTTACTATTTTTTTTATTGAGCAATCCAAATTTTCTTCAGACTTTAGATTGATTTTTTTTTTTTTAATTTAGATTGAAAATTCTTGATTTTTGTATACTATTATTTTGGTCTGAATAACTCTTGAACAACTGGATGTAGGGACATATGAAAACACTAACTTACTCTAAAGATTTCAGTGAGTTGGAGAGGTGGTCTTGAAGACTTCTTTAATGCGTAGTCTTGAACTTATTGAAGGAGCTCACACTTCAAATGCAAGAGAGGGAATATTGGTTTGCTTCATTAAGTGGGAAGAAAGCTTAGAAGAAAGCTGATTTTCATCCTGCAGAAATGGCAGGGAAAGCTTCTTGTTAATCCTTTGGTCTGTATACTCCTCAGATGTGAGGAAATAGATAACTCTTGATTAGTATAGTGGAGTGGAACTCTCTGGCTTGTCTCTGTAATTCATCTGCCTAATATCTTGAGTTAGTAATGTTTTCTACCTCTTAAGTATAAATTGAATTCAAACTAATATTAAGTATTTGATTTCTTCATATTATTGGTATGAAAATTTCGTTTGAATTTATATTACTCCTATTCTCTCACTGCATCTTGTAGGCACAGAGTGGAAATCAAGAACACAAAATAAAAGCCTTTTACTTCTAGTTCAATTAAGCTACAATATATGCCAAATTATTTGCTAACATAGAATTTGCTGAAATTAAAATGTGTGTGGTTCTGAAATACTGACATAAATGCCGTTTCCTTCCACAATGTAGCACAGCATAGGAGTCACTAAACATGAGTCCAGCTGCTATGCAAAATGCATACTTCTTTCGTAAAAAGAGGAGGTGGTTTTGCCATGGTCATGGGTTGATCAAGAAGCACTTTGTCTTGACCTTTTTAGGAACTCTCAAGAGGAACCAAAGTGACACTAGAAGTTGACCTAGTGAAATTTAAAAAATCCTTAACCTTTAAAAAGCATACAAAATATTGCACCTTTTCTCATGGTCTCTGAGTGTTTTATTTTACTGTTTTGTACGTTTTGCTGTGTTTGGGGGGCTTTTTTCCTAATTTTGCGCAGAGGTAAGTGAAATGAGCATTAAAAGGATTTTTTTTCAGTTTAAGCTGAAAGCCCTTCTGCAAGAGTGCTGAAGAATAAACACATTTTTTTCATAAGAATTCTTTTTCATTCTGGTATGCTTATAAAGCTTCTCATCTTACAGCTTGTAATATCTTCATTTGCAGTCATCATTTCTCCCTTACATCCTGGAATAACACAAGTTTTTCCATGGGCTTATAACTGCCTTACTATGTACTTTTCATCTTCTGTGGGTATTTAATTACCAGAGAAGTTAATTTTTCTCCTTATGGAATGTGCCATTGATAGTTTTATAAAGTGTGTCCTCTCATTTTAAAACAATTAGTCCTAAGAAATGTAATTGAATGAAATTAAATTCTCGAGGGAGGTAAACACAAGGGAGGGAGAAGAGCTATTTCAACTGAAGGACAATATTGGCACAAGAACTAATGGGTGTAAGCTGGCTATGAATAAATTCAAGCTGGGAATTAAAAGAAGGTTCCTAATTGTTAGAGCAGTGAGGTTCTGCAACGGTTTTTCAATCAAAGCAAAATCATAAGTACTCCTAGGAAGGAGTTTGATTGCTTTACAAAAAATATTAAATTACACAGTCCTTTTCATGGCTGGGGACTGGACTGAAATATAGTGGTCCTTTCCTGTCCTGTAATCCTAAGAAGCTTATGCTTTCTAGGGACTTTTTTTTTTTTTTTACAACTCAGAAATTTATATGTCCTGATGGATGCATAATTTAATTCATGTTGATTTTAGCCTGAAGGTAAGCCCTCGGCATATTTAATTTGATGTGTTTAGTTCTGAGGGGTCAACCTGGAGTCTCAGTTCAAGTTGTGGAGGCTCACAGTCGTTTGGATGTGATAATGGGGAGTTAGATATTGAGGCAGAAGCTGGAGGCTTCTTGCATTTCAGTTCTCCAAGTTTACATGAAGAAAGGTTTACAATAGAGTATGTGGAATTAAAAGAACTGGGGTTTTTTTTCGTGTTACTACTACTCACTTTTAGTATAAACCTAAACAGCCCTCTAAAAAGTGCAGTAGAGCAGCCTACTTGGGTAGCTTAAGTGTTGGTTCCTGTAATGTGAAATTGAGTGTGTTTTACTGCATTTTGCTGGTCTCTTTCCTCTGTATCTACCTGACGTGTTTGACTGCTGAGAGCTGCACTAGCCACGCAGTGGAGAGTTTTCTCTTTAAAAGTGTGTGTAGCCTTCCTTGCACAGTTACCCATTCCAGTGACTTGTGCTAGCTCGGGTAAATATGAGTTCCTATTGATTCAGCTACATGAAGTTCACAGACCATTTTTCTGAACTATTTTGCATTGGAACTTAATTTCTCCTCCTACTTTAATTTTTTTCTTTTTTTTTTTTTTTTGTGGTGCTGAAAACTAACCAGCTTCTGGGTTGCTGTCAAGCAGCAGACATCAAGGAAACAGAGCTGACTTGCTCAAGCACTGTGGCAATCTTTTTACAGTGTTTTCTCCCTCCTCGTGCAATTCTGGCAGCTTGTTTTGTGTGTTGGGTTGTTTCAGGGATATTATTTTTTTGACCTTTCATTTGAGCACCAAAACATCAAGTGAATATGTTTACTAACCTGTGTCAGCTTAGCATTTGATGTAGTGAGCTTAATCAAGAAGGTTTTCTTGAGTCTTATCCATGTTGAGCAGCTGCTTGATTGCAGTGCATTTGGGGAATGGCAGAAGGCTTGTTATTACTTTCACATGTTAAAAAGAGCACCCTTCTTAATGAAAACATATTTTTATTTTGTTAGTCTATGTTAAGATGTGCCTGTGTGGTAAGGGTGCACTCCATTAACCTTTCATTTGCAGAATTGGATTAGAACCTGGAATGGAGCATCAGAGGGCATTTCAAGACAAAGTTGAAAGAATCCCTTGAGCAGTATATGAAAGGCTGGCCTTATGCCATCTGACAATTCCTTTGATCACATTTCTCTTTTGGAAAGGTGGTTTTTATAATACCTGACCCTTACAGGTATTTTCAGCAAGCTATTATGAGTGAAGCAGATAAGCACAGTGACAGTCTTTGATGTCCGTTTGATTTGTCAATGGTTATCGGAGGAGTTTCATTCTGAAATAATTTTGTTTATGAAAACCAGTGTCTAGTTAAATCAACTAACTAAATAACATAGTCAAAAAAGCCCCCAACCAAACCTTTCCCTTCTGGAATAATTGAGTTTAGGGTTAGGTTCCATATTCATGCCTTATTTACAATTGTAAATGCACATTTTTCATCAATATTTTCTGACAGGTTTGTATTGAATTTAAGCCCAGAAGGTTTTCTGCAGATGCAAGTTTTCCAAAAGCTATTGTTTTAGCTATTTTTCAAATTTTTCACAGTGTATTATAAATGTCTTGTTTTCTTTACTGATTTCTCTTCATTTCATTCTATCTGAAGACATGCTCTGCAGATTAAAGTAAACTAATGGTCCCAGTCCCAGTTATTTTAGCCCTTTGTGAACTGTTTTTGGTTTTGATGTGTTTGAGGACCATGGCTTCGAGTGCTGCATGTTTGGTGTTTAATGTTTATAATCTGTGCAGACATCATTCACCAATCTGGTCTAAACAGACAGCCATCTTTCTCCTCTCCTGAAGATGAATAACCTTTAGGATATAGTTTATATCTTCAATAGATACACTTGAAGATGGATTTTGTAACTTTTGACTGATATTTGATTTCATTTACAAACTGATAATGATTGACAGTATTATGCAGTGAAATGATTTTTTTAGAAAAATAATTTCTCAAGTGGAAGAGGAATGTGGGGTAGCTTTGTTTCTGTGCTGTGATTTATAAGTTTATTTTTTTACTAGAAGGAAATTTATTAATGCCACTGACAACACAAAAGTTATAAACTACAGTTACATTAAGAAAAACAGAAAAATAGTACAAGGGGGTGGAAGGAAAGCAAAAACAAAAGGGCTTTCCAAAATGTGCATCTACTGGCTTTATTGCTACTAATTCTCTAATTTGAGAATTAGGTGGCTGCACTGTCAGGTAAATATGACTGGGAAGTGACTTCAGTCGGTTACAGATGCTTTAATGGTGTAAGTTCTGCTGTTTACTGGAGTACGTTACTTTTCACAGAAATTTATTTTCAACTATTATATGGAGGGCCAAGCATTTTTGATAAATAAAATTTATGCCAGAACATTTGCAAGGACGGTTTGCACAGTCTTTTGTCTCCACAGAGACTGCACATTGCACAACAGGTGTTTATATCCATTGTGTATAGCCTGGCTGGAGCAGGAGGAAGGGCACACCTAGTGGGAATAGTTGACAAGGTATTCGGAAACATCATGGGAATATGTGCTAAGGACAGGAGTACATTGCTAACTGATACTGAAGGAAGCCACTTGATCCTTACATGCTATTTGGAGGTTTTCATACCTGTTTTCTTCTGAGAAGCTTCCAGTGTGCGTGGTAGCCTTGGTTGTTGGTAGTGTAATGGGAGGGCAGGCGCACCAGGGCTGCCTGAGGTACTGCTTAACTTTAAACTTCAGGAGGAAACGTTTTGCCACAAAAGATTTCCAAAACACAGCAAACCCTCTTGCTCCATTTTAACAGTTTGTAATCAGACCTTTTTATGTTGGAATGTTAACTTTGTCAGCAAAGCTTCTGTTTTCCTATCAAAGTTATTTTGTGACTAAGGGTGTTTTTGCTATTGCACTGTTTTTCTGTGACTCTAAAGATGATTTCATAATGAACACTGAAGCATTGACAGTGGTAAAGAAAGAGGATATGGATAGTTGGAATAGATAGTTGTGCATAATGTTTTAGCATTTTCTAGATTTAGTAATTTATTTTTAAAAAGTGTTAGAAAAACAGACAGAATTATAGACTAAGTAGTTCTGGTGCTGGTTTCTTAAATTAGGTATTTTCAATATCTATGTCTGGTAATATATAATTATGTAATATGAGAGCAAATTGGATGTGGAGGGCCAGATGCAGTGCTTCTGAGTGCTTCTTTTCTCTCTGGGAATAAAACCATATGTTTAGAAGATTCTTAGTCTGAATCTAAAGGTAAAGTGTTTGCTGAACAAAGAAATATAAAATAGTATTTAACTGCTGGTTTTATGTAAAAGAACCTGGTTTTGTTTTAACATAAACTGTCAAGGTGACCTGTTTAGTCTTAATTCCTACTGTGAAGAATCTCAAGTTGCAGAAACCTTTTGTCATTAACAAAACAGTCTCTTTTATCAAAGTAGAGAAGACCAGGCTGATATTAAAAGTTTATTATTTTCACTGTAAGTAATGTTTATTATGTATTATTGATTTGGAATACATGGATTGAAGATATTTGCATATGTTTTACTCTCCAAATATCTGAATAGGTCAAATACTAATAATAAAATGCATTCATACAACTGAGTTTTGCATGGATAGTGCCTGTTCCAAATACAAAGGAGCAGCACAGTTCTTCTGGGTCCTAGAATGCAGCCCTGTCCTGTCACAAGCAACAATATTTATGTAATGCTTTTCCACTAGGATCAAGTTTTAAATTGTATTTTTGGTTTTGTGTATGGGTCTCAGAGCCTACCTGACCCGAGAGGCTGTACTGTGCAGTTCAGTCATGTAATGTCACATGTGAGTGCTCCAGAAACAAGTGGAAAAAATGAATATTGACAATATAGTCCAGAAACAAGTGCTCTATCCTTAATGTCCCTCTTCTCCCCAAGCAAAGGGGTTTTTTGACAAAATATGTTTGCTGAATAATAAAGCTACTATAGAAACTGAATACTTTTTTTTTCTTTAAAAGAATTCAGAGGTCAAAGCCTGCTTACTTCTCAGTGGAGCCCTTCAAATAATGTGTCATATGTTCTGCTTAGGAAGAAAACCTGTAGTTCATTTCACAGTTATGCTGTCATTTGCTGTGTTCCATTTTACTTGGGAATTTTTTGATGCTTTGTTCATGACAAGTGTTTCCATTTATCTCATTTCGAGCGAACGGAAGGTTTTCTCTAGATAAGAAAAGTTCGTGTAAATAATAAAATACATTTCTCTGATTCTATTAAGAGCAGCTGTGCTTTAGCCTAATAAGGAACATGACACTGAGATAAATTTTGACCATTTCTGCAAACCCTTGAAGGTAATTGTGTTCACCCTGATGGTAATGCTGGAAGAATTTGCATTGGGATGTGGTAGTTAGCTAGTTACTTTCAAAATTCAATCTTCCCAAATTAATTCCCTAAATTTCTGCTTTTAATAAGTGCAAATGTATGCCTTCTTCAAGGACTAGTGGTTTAACTGTCTCTTGGATACATGAGATAACCACTGGCTTCGATGTCTCCTCTAGGTCTTATAAGCCTCAGCTCTTCCCTTCTCAGCTGCCACAACTTCCAGCTTTCTTTTGATCACTTAGGTTGTATGTCTTATCTTCAGTGTGAAAAACTAAGTCAAAAAACTGGTCTTTGCCATGGAATAAATACCATCAATAGTACTGGCTAAGAGAAGAGGGGTTGGAGGATGGTGATGCTGCCTAATTTTATCTCTGCCAGATAAGAGTGCAGTTGCAGAACAGAAGGTAGCATTTCTACTATGTTATTATTTATTTATTAGTTCTTCTCTTGCCCATTTGAAAAGGCAGAGGGGTATGAATTTGTACAAAATGAAATTAGCAGTTCTGAGAGTGGATGGATTCTATGAAAATATCTTTGCTCGTCCTCCTGTGGAGCAGCTTCAGTAGCCTGCTTTCCTAACTGTTCTTAACAGCATGAAACCTGATTTTACCATGTGGAAGCAGACTTTGTCACAGCAGGGACAAGGCAATGTGCATGTGCAGTTGCAAGAAAGCTGAAGGAGTCCCAAATCACTGCAGTCTCTGCAGGGTCCACCTTTTATGCTTCAGTAATTTTTCCATCAGTTAAGATAACTGCGTCTACCTAATGGAGTTCTTACATACTGGTTTGGAAAGGGAAGTCTAAGACTAGGAAAGAAAAACAAACAGGGTGCTGAAGAAGTGCAAAACAAGGGAAATGCATAAAACTGAAATCTTATCTGTGTGTACTGCTTGTTGTAGATATTGTAAGATGTAATACACATTGTAATACTCTTACACAAAATAAGATCTATAGATTGTGTTATTACAGGGAATTGTGGAAAAACAAGCCTCCCCGAATTTTGCTCAACTGCTTTCTGGGTTTAGGTTAATTTAGGTCAATACCAGATAATAAAAAACTGCTGCTCCAGTCTACAAATACTACAAGAAGGAATTTAGTTCCCCATAGTTCTAATTACGGTTTTCCTAGAAGCATGAGGTGAGAGCAATATGATATTTTTGTTTTAAAATGTGTAGCCAGGTTTTCTCAACTCATACTTGCTTCCAGAGAGACTATTAATAAAGCTATTCAATAGAAAAATACTTGCATTTTATTAGAAATGAACTTCCAAAAAGGAAGTGGCACAAGATACTGTACTTTGATTACCATAAAAAAAATATTTAGGTAATAGGAGGCAATAGTGGGCAGGAATGTGTTGGCTGTTTAGTTTTCTTCCTCTGTTTGCTACTTTATTAAATAGTCCCCATGAATAGAACAGTAGTTCTGCTAGGAGAAAGGGAGGTGAAGAGGTGACTGCTTTGTATAATAGCAGAGAAAGCCGTATGTTGAAATCATGTAATAATGTTACCTTCAAGAAAGGGTCTGAGCCCTGTTTTTATGGGGCATTTTGGTACATACAAATGTATGTTTTTCACATCCTGTCTGTCCCCCTCTCTCTTTTCATTATATTCCCTGCCAATAAACCTAGTTTTTGACTGTGGTGGGTCTGTCAGGAAACTATTTTTCAGGTTTTGATTAATGTCCAGATATTTGGTGTTTCTCTGTAGTGCAAAGGAAATTTTTCCAAGTAGCTAGTTCTTTTCTTCTATACAGCTACACCGCCTTTATAAAATACTAACACAATGTTATATTTCTGAATGCAGTTCTCTTGAGCACTTTCGGTTGAACAAATCATCAGGCAATTGGGTTTTGTGTTTTCAAAGTGTAATAGCATCCAAAACCTGGTGATATAAGGCTTTCTACTTGGTTCTGTGCCGAAAGGGGCAATACAGTCAAACACTGCAAGTGTCACTATATAGGATACTCCAGTGGCATCACAACAAATTTCACATCCTTTGTTTATTTAAAAGAAATTCACAATGCAGCGAGCAACTTCGAATATGTTTGAAAATACAGTACTGTGAATGGAAATAAAAGAAGTTGAAATAAAACCCCAACTTGCAGGAAATCGTGCTTACGGTACGTTTTCATACAAGTAAGGCTGCTGCTATAATGGGAGGAAAGTGTTTTTCAAGGTCAATATGTTTGTAAGCAGTCAGGGAAGACAACCTTAGACACCAGTGTTTGCTGTTGTTGGTTCTAAAACATTATAGCAGTTCTTTATACTGAAACAGAGTTTCTTTCCTACTACTGTCTGGCAACTATGGATTTTTTGAATGCTTGCCTTGAAGTTCTAGCTCATATTTAAAGACAAGTGAATAGCCCTAGAGAGGGGAGATTTAGTAAGGTGTTGGCTAAATAATTCAACCCCCCTAACCTTAAAATTCTCAGAGCTCAAACCAGTATAGGGATTGTAGTCTTTTTACAGCATCATATTCATATCCATATTAGTGCTGTTACTAACAGTGATTAGATGGACACAAAAGAGAAACTGTAAATCCAATGCTAGTGAATAGATGGAACCGAAGCAAAAGATGGGGATCAGGTTTTGTTTTGGTGAATTTTTTAAATTAGAACTGGATCTTCAAATCAATGCTCAGCTGAAAAGAAGCATAGCATTTATGTCAGGTGGTCAAACCCACTGTTTCAAAGCAGAATGTGCAGTTTAATATTCCACTGTAAGCATGGGTAATTTTTTTACTGCAGGCCTTGCTTGAAACTTTGTTGTGAGTTGGCTCTGAAGAATGGTACCTTCTGTACAGTGTTCGAAATGTTAAGGAAGGGAAGCTAGTCTGATTAATGAAAAGTATAGTTTGTGCATTGCTTGTCAGAATGGAATAATAGTCAATTACTTGCTCAACACAGAAGCCTGAATACATATTTTATATTTCCGTAACTGGAGAAACCCTTTATGTTCCAATCAGCTTATTTCAGCAGCTAGCCCTTTTATTGACCTCATTTACTTACTTTTTCTTTTAAAAAATACCAAAACTTTATTTCTCATCACATGTCAGGGAACTTGAGGACAATAGCGTAGAACACACAAGCATTACTACTGCACCAGCAAGTTCTGTAAAAGTCATGATAGCTGGGTATTACTGATTTGCTTGACGAAGGCATTGGACGTTAAGAAAAACATGGAACACCAGGGATGAGAAGCAAATAGCATTTTGTAATGAAATATAGAACACTTGATAAAATAATTTGTTTGGATCTGAACACATCACAATTCAGTGTTAGCAGAAGAAATATAGGCAGTTGTAATACTTGCTAGAGCAAATGCTGTACTAAAGTGTTAATTATTTTTTGTCAGTTTGATCAATAATGAGCTACCTTGGAATTCTTACTACTTCCTCATAGCTAGACAAGTAGTAGTGACAAAGATGGCCTTAGCAGGTTTGTATTTTAATAGGTCATGTCAAGGCCTGGTCATTGCCCGTTCCAAACTCCTGTGCAGTTTGCAATCAGCCATGTGGATTCACTTCAGTAAGTTACTGGGTTTGGATTTAAAATAGAAGTATTGAAGCTTTGCAAGGGTAACTGCAACCTCATGATGTCTGGAATATCCTCATGTTTTGTGAGTGATTGGTTTCTGAGTATTATATTGTCATAGTCCAACTCTTAGCCTGCTATGTGCACATAGTACGTGTACCTAGTTTTATATTATAACGAGCACACATTATCTTAAAACACTGGTTGTGATGCCATCTAGCTAGCTAAATGTTATCACACTTTAAAAAGCCCCTAAAAAATTGCAAGTCTTTCTTACCTCTGTCCTCCCACATATTCCCAGTTGAGAATCTTCTATCTATTACCACAAGTAAAGCTGTAACTGGTATTTAATTCTGCCTTGTATTTCATTGTCTGATTGCTCATGGCTGTTGGGGCAGGGTATTTGACAAGATTAATGGTATAACTAACATCTTTGTGCAACTCTCATTACCAGTATTTATCTTAAAATTCACTTCCAAGAGAAAGAATGGGCCCTTGGATGTGAAAGCTACTGAATAATTTTTTAACCACTAAGTTGAAGGCTGGACTCAAGCATGGGAAGGATAGAGCCTTAATTAAATGCACATCTCTGGTTAAGTGTAGTAAATATTGCATATTGTGATATTCAAGGGTGGAAAGAACCCTACAAAATGTCTGAGTAATGTTTCTCTGTATACTTAAACTAATTGACTTACTGCTTTCTGTAAATGTTCCATTCTCAGTAAGGAGAATGTACTTCACTGAAATAATACTATTTATATGTTATAGAAATTGTAGTCAACATAATTATTATTTATACAGTTGGTTATACAATAATTTGTGGTTTTGTGTTTGTTTTCTACTCTTCATTTTTCCTGAAAAGAATGATGTTATAGTATGTATGGGCGAATGCAGATGGGAGAGAGCCTTTCCTGACAAAATTGAGTTTTGATAAGTGGCAAAGTAAATGTAATGCTGCTGTCCAGGCTTATGGATATCATGTGTAAATCTAAATCAGTCAGATCTAATTTTTCTGTGTTTTGTGGTGGAGCTGCTCCTCCTGGGTGCTTCCTCAGCCCTGGGATTTGAAAGGTTGGTGAATCACAGTGATGGGCTATAAACACTCGGCATTAACTACTTATGCATAGAAATAGGAGTGCAAGTCAAAGTAAAAAAAGCACTAAGTGCTCTTTCTCAGCGTGTCCCTTTCCTTTTCAGGAGCATTATTCTCTACCAATCTTCATCAGTCTGCTATTGTCCTTTCCTTATCAGCAAATTGTTGCCATTTTGTAGTTTAGAGCAAGTTTTTCTAAGTCAGGATTGGTTGGGTTTTTTTTCTTTCCTGAGGGTGGTTTTAGCTAAGATTCTTTTATATTCTTATGTGGTATTTTGAATTGAGTGGAAAACAGTATCAAAATTCCTAGTTGCCAGGAAATCTTAGTTCTAATGCCAGCCCTGGTAGGCTATAAACCAGAACTTTTCCCACAGATCTTTGATGTTTCATCCTTTGCAACTCATGGCAATTGTGCAATTTAGGTAATTTCTGAGGAATTACGTCCCTCACTTATGTGGAAACATCAGTTGCATGGATTCTTAGGGAAACAAAGGAGACAGATTAATCCTTCTCCTTCAGGATATGTGATCTGACTGTTATCTAAAAGTCTTTATTGAAGTTGACATCCTTTTATTCTAGGTGAGGTGCACAGACAATGGACAGAACTTTCTTTTTTTTTTTTTGAAACCCGATGTTTCAACATTAACTCTGCCTGATGTGAGTTCCAAGCAATCTCAGTCCCTGCTGGGCTCAGGATTTAGCTGAGCAGAGCATCGAGGGAATCTCTTTGCCTGCTGTGCAGTGTCAGCTTCCCACTGCATCCTCCTTGCAGGGAGCTCTACCAGGCTCCCTGCACGAACCTATTTCTAGCACACGTGCGTACACAAATACAAAGGTTTTGATATGTTACTGAGTTAAACCTAATTTGAGCACTGGATGCCTGACCTGGATAACCTGAGGTGAGGAAAATGTATCTTTGGCCATGAAAAAGGCATTCCACAGCAGAAGCTAAGGAAGTCTGAGACATCTGTTTTCCCAACCTACTATTTTTATCTAAGGAGTTTAGCTCTTGCCGTGTAATGAGCAGAGCACTCACATGTGACTATAACAGTACTGGATGTTGTGACTTTGATTCCTATCCCTTTATTCCTGAAGATCAGGGGTTAAGATAGAGACAATGAGAGGGCTGCATCGACCCTTAGGCAACTGGAGAGTAGCTTTTCATTGTGAAGCTTTGGTATTTAAAAGTGAAGAAAAATTAAATAAAACTATTGAAAGAATTTTTGAGTTAGGTGACTGCCAGCCTTCTTTTGAGGTAGTTCCAAATTTCACCCTTTTGTAGCAAATCATCTAGTTTGTAAGTTAACTGATGGATATATCATATTATCTGTTATTTATCTCTAATAAAAACATTTTGTTTAATATTTGATCAGCAGTGAGTGAGTTGGATCTGATGCTTTTATAAAAGATTTATCACACGCGCATGGCATATGCTGAGGATAGGATGTTGATCCAGGTCTTGTGTCACATACCAAAATCTTTAGGCTTTTACAAATGTGGAAATTTGGAAATACAAGTGCAAATTCTGAGAAGCAGATGATTTTTGTCTCCTGTTGGAGATATCAGGCATGGGCCTTGTTCTCTGGAATAAGGAAAATTGTTTCAAATAATAAGAAATGTTTCTGCAAATGTGGATAAAAATCAATCAACAATCCACTGGTCTGTTTCCACAAATATTGCTCTTCACTCACTTATGTTTGCTCATGTCTTTTATGGAGATACTATTTAATGAACAACCAAAAGGAAAGGGAACTGTGATTTGACAGACATGAAAAATGAAAATACAACTTCCAGTCCCAGTTTCAGTGGGCTTGACACCGATCTCCTTTCACCTAAGCCAAGTATATTTAAGTCCTTGCCTGAGTTAAACAGTTTCAGACTAAGAGAAATCAAGCACTTGGTGCTGCAAGTTTCTCACACAGACTTGTTTCACCTGATAGTGGTCCGTTTATGGAACCACAATGAGAGAAAATGCAATAGCTGACTGTCTTACAGGTCAAAAATATTTTCCTTCAAAAATTTTTTGTACTATAATGATAATTTTTTTTTCAGACAGAAAGGTAGAAAATGTTGACATGCATAAAGTAAATCGTCAGCATAATATAAAATTACTAATTATTGAATCTGTATCTTCAAGTGTTTTGTGAGTTTTTATTTCTTTTTTTTGTCTTTAGTCATAAACTTGTTACAAAGATCAATTTGCAGTGAGCACCAAAATACTACTGGGATGGTAGATATTAAAAAAGTGTAAAAGGCTGCACTGTAGGAGGTTTGGACAGCTTTCACTAACACTTTTTTTAAGTCTTGCAGGATGCATTCATGCAAATATCAAATGTTTAAAAATTGCATTTAACTGTGCACCTTCATAATTTCTGAAGATAAGATAGCCACTTTTTACTGGTAAAGAACTATAATTTAAGTCTTTTATTTATGAATGTTAACAAGTTGTGAATGCATTAAGATGCAGTTTACGAGTGAGTGAATAAATCAGGTTTTGGACTCTATTAATCTAATGCAGTATGGACAAATATCAAGAAATAATTAAAATGATGGACATGTTGGTATTGCACGCAACTTCCTAAAATGTTATTTTGCATAAAAAGGGCAAGTAAGGGGAAGATGCCCATACATTATGGGTTTAATTGGCACCTTCTTGTTATTAGAATAGAGGGTTATTTTCATTCCTAGTGTTCTTAATATGAATTTAGTATTTGAGAAAGGTTGATAGGTGAAAGATTAGGTTAAGGGTTGACTTGTGAAAGGTTTAGTACTCCTGGATTGACAGCTCTGAGAATCTGACAGTAGCTGTACGAAGAACCAAACCAGCACAGGCAGGGCTGCTGCCATTTTAGTTTCACTGCTCCATAGCTTACCAGTGATTCACCTTCTTTTATCCAGAGTTCATCTGTAGCTCTGAGATGCATTCCTTTAAGTCCTGTCTTATTTGCTAAATTTACTTGCAAGAGAACTAAACACAAGAATTCAATGGCAGCTGTGTCTCTCTTCAAGATCCCAACCCAGTGAAAACTGGCTTATGAGGCCATATATACCATGCTATTGCAGCCACCTGACCCTTACTTTTCCTGTGAGAAGGGTGAAAGCACTAAACCTTCAGCAAAATGATGGGTTTTTTTGTTTCCTCTAAAATGGTAAAAACTTGTTACAGATGCCAAGGTGAGCATTCAAATTCAGACTCCGGTAAAGTTCTTTCTTCAAAAGTGGTAAGGGACAACGGGCTGCTCTTGAACTATTTTGATACCCAAGATATGATCTATTTCCCCACCTCTCAGTCTGTTAAGCATGGGTTGCTTGAAAACATCCAAGGAAGCTAACAAACATGAATTGGTAGCTAATTGTTCAAGGTTGTACCTCTTATTTATATGCATGTTTCCTTTCCAGTGATGCTTTTCAGAAAGAAATTATAATCTTTGATCCTATTTATGATAATTTTGCTCTTGATAACCTGACCTTTAAAGAGTATTTCCTGCAGCTTATATTAATGGTATGTGCAAGTATAATACAGTAGCTAAAATTTCTGGTATTTATTCTCAAGAAATTTGGACCTCCAGAAATAAGATGTTTCTCTGTGGACTTAACTGAACAGGAAAAAAAAAAATTGGTTTTTTCCTCCTCTTGGACTGGAATACTCCAAAATTGTAAAATTTATGGAGTGACATAATTTTATAATTAAATTTTTTTCACGCTTCCTTTTAAGGTCCCACTTTGTCCCTGGCAGATGATTGTGTTCCATATGAAGTTGTGAGCACACTCACAAAAAGTAATAGCTTGAGCTTTGTTAAGATTTTTGGAGATATCCAGGGCTTTTCATTACAAGTGGCCTTTCATTACTAACTTGACGCAATATGATGATGTGCTAGGCTTTCCTCTCTGCTGGTTTAGTAATCTACCATGCAACTGTGGCTGGTGTCCTCCAGCAACAAGGAAGATGAATACAGATAATGGAAAGTTCATTCTCTAAAGTTTGATCACATCGTGTTATACAGGCTTGTTCACATCACTTCCTTTATGACGGGCTTATCATTACAGTGGGCCTTCTAATATTTAATATGATGACATAATTTCATATATTCAACTATTCATATTATTTTGTCCATTAAAGGACAGTTTTCCCAAGATCTGAGATGAGCTGCTAATATTTTATCTCTTTTCCATCTAAAATTTGTTGATTCTCTCTTTGCTTTGTTACTTCATGTGAGTAGCAAAGTGTAGTAAAGTTTATTAGTATTAAAATGTTGTGGCCATATGGGAAAGTAGTAAGTCTGGTAGCATCAACTTCCAGTAAAAACTCTGAGTGTTATAAACAGGGTTCCTTTAAGAACTTTTGAAGATTCCACTGTAAAACATGGATGACAAACTGGGAAAGCCAGGTTAAATGAGGAAAGCTTAAGAATACGTGTTTACAATCTGCATGACCTTTGAAGCAAAACATATTTCAAGGACAAACTGGCTTTGGAAGCATTGAAGAAGGGCGTAAAGGGGATAAAGGACTTGCACATAAACATTTCAGAAGTGGGCTGTACCAAAGAAGGATTTGACTGCAATACCAGCATGCTGAAGATAAAAGGAGGGATTGTTCATAGGGCAGCTTCACGTCATGTACTGGTAGTTCTGCTAAGACTGCAGGTTTAAACAAACAACCTGTAAGTCTTTCTTGGTCCCACTATCTTTGATCCCCTGAATTTGAGTCATTTGTTTAGTAATTCCCAAATGTTATTCAAGTAATGTACATTAACAGGATATTGACTACTCTTGAGGCAAACATCAATGTTTATTGAACAGAGAAATAAATATTGACTGAAGTAAAGCCAAAGTCAATTTTTTCCTCAGAACTATAAACCTTAATGTTCACTGAAATGCCAAGTAAATATACAGTGGTCGCCATTTAAATCTTGGTAATTCTGTGGAGTTATATATAACATTACCATTACTGTGTACATGTAAAATATGACTGTCATAATAAATATGTAAAAAGAATTTGCAAAGATTTAGTTTGTTCAATAATGGAAGCACAGCTATTAAAATGTGATTTGATAATTTTGGAAATTATGATCAATTATTTAGTAGTATTGTGGCCTTTAGCAAAAAATGTTTTATTTGCATTTTAAATTAGCGGAGGTTTTTTTGTGATGGATTTTTTTATTATTATATTATTCCCAAGAGAGTAATGCAATGTACTTACTGCAAATAGGAATTTACACTAAAGGAATTGTCATTTATTTATAAGCCAGCTAAACATGTGCATGGTAAATGTGACTAGTATCCTTTTAAAGCATGTCTGAAAGAATTTATTTATGTATTTGTTATGTATTTACAAAATTATGATCTGTAAGCATGATTTAAGTAATTATTTATTAGAAAAAGCATTGCAGGCAAGTTTGCTGTATTGTATTTACTCAAGAAATTGGTTCTAAGGATGAACTCGTATCCAGATTAAATTCTTGACTAGACAGACATATCTGCCTAGAAGTAAAAGCAGCAGATGATCTAACTGGAGATACAGCTTTTTGAAGACACTAACAAGTCTGACTTATTAATGCCAGCTGTTTTCAACTTCCTGGAAGTTTCCATATTGATAAAGGATCCTGGTTTTTTGAGTGATTCGGTCATTAATGAGTCTTGTCACAAATAAATGAGCAATGGGCAGTGAGGGTCAAGGTATAGATAGACTGTGAGGAAGCCAGATGATAAATTCCTTCAGAATCCCTTGTAAGTATATTAATTGACTGTTATGAACAACATCTAACTGAAACTATTACTGCTTCCAGTGCTATCTGCAAGAAACTTCATTAGACTGATAAAGTCAATTTCTGCACAACTGCACTGCACTGTTAGTTCTATCTTAACATTAGATGGTTTTCTTTATATTTCTGCTTTCCAAGCCAAGTAGAGTAAGGTCTCTGTGGTCTTCACTCCTCCTCTTGGTGGATCTAAAGGACTGTTTTTCAGTCTTTTTCATTTCACTAGTTGTCTTTATAATTTTTCATGCAATAGCTTCCACGTAAAGGAAGAATAATTTTAGCTGTGGTTTAGGGGTTTCATGCTCTCTGCAGTGATCAATGCACAAAAAGGTCACTCTGAGTGAGATCTTCCTTTGATTGAAGTAGCAGTGGCGTAATGTCTTTGTGACATTATCCATGATGTCCAGACAGGGAACACTTTCTGTGTTTTTACTCTCTTTTCTCTGGTGTGGCCTTTGCTTCTCGCTGGCTGTCTGCAGTACGGAGTGTGACAGATGCAGTCTGTATGCAGAATTTTTAACTCTCTTTTGGCACCACAGAGCATAACCAGACATCAGACACTGGTCCAGTCTGTAAATGAAAAGGCATGTTCCAGTGCAGGAGGTGAACTCCACGCTTTGGACTGCTGGTGTGTGCTATTTTCATATATGTAACCTTCAGGTGGCACTACCCTTTTCAGAAAGCCATTGCTTGGGAATGAAGTAGTGAGGTGTTTCAGGCAAAATTAGACACAGGAGGGGACAAAGTCAATGGGTCAACGGGTCATCCAAAGTAAAGGAAACATTGGAATGAAATTACTGAGCTATCCGATATAACCAACACTTCTATTGAATGATAGGGTTGTTTTCAGATAAGCTGCAGGTTGTATTCGTAAAAATAATGCAATTGTTTAATTTTCAGTTCTAGTTTAAAAACTTGATGGAACAGAAAATGTGATGCCCTCCCCTTTTATAGAGCTCAAATCAGTAATGTTACTTCTTCACGGAGAATGCTGTCATTGAATAACAGTCTGCTGCCAGGAAAATGCTGAAGCAAACTGTCTTATATTTTCAGAGGAGACCCTGCTGCCTTTGAAATAATCTTGTAGCTGTTATATGATGGAATACTAAATAGAAGACCAATTCTAGATCCTGTGACAATGTTCTGTTATAATAACTTTACTCCTATTATATCAAATGATTGATGTAGATGTAATCATTGCGGTTGATGGATGTTAGTGTGGCAGGGTGACATTTGATTTCTGTTCTGTTTGAATCCTGATTAGCTTAAAGAATAAATCTGTGCCGTGTGGTTAGAGAAAAGTTTACTGTACCTGTGTGACTAAACTGACATTTATTTATTTTTATCAGTGTGGAAGGGTCAGCAATCCTTATTATTCAGTCTTTAAAATGAATTTTAATGCTTGTGAAAGGAAGCAGATTGACAGCTAGAGGAGAACTGAAGTCCTTTCTCAGTCTGCAAAAGAGACACAGCACAGGTAAAAAGGATGTTCCTATCCTGCCTAGGGAGTCTTTATTCTTATGTATGGGAAAATAATTTTAACGGTCAGAGATCTGATGAACAGTGGTAACATGTATTTTGGCCATATGAGTTTGTATTATAACCTGCCATATGTGGTTGCAGGAGTTTGAGGGGAAAGTAAAATTTCATGGTGTGTTTCATGTGGGAGAAAATCAGAAGTTGCTGATAGAGTGGCTGTGTATAGAGATGACAGAGATGAAAAATGTGTGAAATTTGAGTTACTTTCATCTTCCCTTCTGCACCTTTTTTCAAATCAAAGCTGTTGCAGAGCAAAAGTGACGGATTTGTCACTGGGAAGGTCAAGAAAAATACTTTAGATACATAACTAATTTCTGTTATTATTTTATTTTATAACTTTTATTTCTGTTCTGGCCTATTTCCTGTTTTCAGTTGAGTTCAGCTGTGTCTCTTGGTGAGCCCTTAGGAGCTGGAGTGGTGATTTCCAGCTCTTGCCTGCTGAAAACTAAATGCACCTGTCTGAGGTGGAGTTCATTTTTTTCGTAGCAACCCCCTCTGGTGCTGTGTTTCAGATTTGTGACTAAACCAGTGTTCTGGCTGTTGCTGATAAGTAATTGCAGAGCCACCAGGGTTTTCTCTTTCTCTTGCTCTGCCACCCCTCTCAGTGAGCACTCTTGGATGGGCAGAGAAACTGGGCAAGGACACAACCCAGGGCAGCTGACCTAGATTGGCCAATGGACTGGTTCATGCCATACAATGCTCAGCAATAAAAACTAAGGGGAATTTTTGGGTGTGACCATGCAGACGTGCACACCCACATGACTCCCTTAGCTGCTGCTGTGATGCTTTGATATAGGCCACGCGGAATGCAAAGAGGTGAAGTGATGTGTTAATCAACTTTGCTCATGTTGGTTTAATGTTATTAAAAGGACTTACAGTCTAGTAAAAGTACTTCCTGTGATTTATATTCTGGTTCTTGATCTCATTGGCATCTATTCTGAAAACATGTTTTTGAGCAGTGTTATTAATTGCAAAATGTGGAAATGCTGAGGGGGAAAATACTGTGCTTTTCTATTTTCATTTCTCCCTCTTCCCTTTGTTGCTTAACCCCATGCAATTTCATGTGAATTTTATGAAGGTGAGCCAACCCTTGTGCTGGCATGAACTCTTGAGTTGGCTTTTTGTGTAAGTTGTGTCTATTTGGTGTTTGAACAAATGTGGCCAGGTTTCAGGTGCAACTGCCCACCTATGTTGTTCTGGCGAGTGCACAGAGGGTTTCATAGAGATCTCCAGCAGAAGTGGAAACCTGAACTTTATTTCGTTGAAATGAACACGTTCCATTAGAGGCTGTTGAGAAAGCTGTATTAACACCTGTATGGATGAGCACCCCTCAGGATGAACATCAGTCTGTTTTGCCAACGTAAAGACAAGCAAGTTCAGTTTGTCCCCTCTTATTTCTTAGATTTCACCCAGATGTCTTCACTTGGAGACCAGTGATTTGTCTGGTGGAAGTATGTTTTCTAAACGGCACCCAGGTTTAAACTTTTCAAACTAGTGAGAAAAGGGAAATGGCTTCAGTAGTACCAGTGGCTAATCACCATCACTGTTA
This sequence comes from Atrichornis clamosus, assembly GCA_013400975.1. NCBI lineage: Eukaryota > Metazoa > Chordata > Aves > Passeriformes > Menuridae > Atrichornis > Atrichornis clamosus. Next base: position 105,473 of record WBMZ01013867.1, read on the forward strand.
AATATTTATTACTTATTCTTAATTTGAATTTCTCTGGATTAAATGTAAAGGGGTTTTTTTAATGCTGGGTCTTTCTCTGCTACATCTGAAGAGCACTTTACCCAATGCTCTCTACTCATGAATGTTATTACACACTCTAATCAAGTTACTGCTCAGGCTTCTTTTTGATAAGCTAAACAGGTTGAGCTATTTCACTTTCTCATTTTAAGACGTTTCGGCAAATCCTTGAATATTTTTTGACGCTCTTTCTTTCTCCTTTTTTAACACCCCGTTCAGTTTTTCATTACACTTTTCACAGTATCAGAAGGAGAAGTTGTATTCCAGAATTGACCCAAGTCAATTCTGTATTTAGAGATAAAATGACCTTTCTACTCCTTAGTTTGTACGTGAGCCTCTTTGCTACAGAACAGTCTGTATTTTTTTACCCTAGATGTATAACTTCGACTGTATTAAAATAATGTTCAGTTTAGAAGACCTGATTTACTATGTGTACTATAAAATACAATATTTTAAGCTAAATGCAAGGTACTTATGATTTATTATTATATATCTTCATGTTGACAGGATTCTAAAAGTGTATTTTGGGAAATACTCCTGTGAATGAAATGAGCTTCAGAATTTACTTATAAATACTTCTATTATAGTTAACATATTTTGGGTGTAGCTATAGGAATAGATAATTGTGGTCTGGATATTAGGCAAATATTGTTTGTTATTTATGGAGATGTATTGAATGAACTCTTGATATTTGATCTGCAGTCAAGTATTTGTCTATAATTTCCCTCAATTATTATGAATTAAATTTTAAAACAAATGCTTGAAAAACATAACATGGTATAGGAATATCTTCTGATTTCGTGCAGTAGCTATTTGTTTTAATTTTAATTCTTCATATTCCATGGCTTCTAAATTCTGAAGTTCTAGTCTGTATGTTTATTAACTGATCCTGATTTGTGAACTTTCCCTGTCGGAACTAAGTAATTTTTTTTTTTTTTTTTGTGAATAATTGGTAAAAAAAAAAATGCTTTTGAGTTAAACTAGTATTTGCTTTTCAGGTTCATATGCAAAATAATTCTTTGTTCCCCTCTTCTGAAAGTTTAAGTATTCTGAGGTATTTGAGATGATACATGATACTATTTTTCCTCTGAAGTTTTCTTTGAAAAGATTGCAACTTCAAAAATATTTAAACCAATTTAATGTTGAAATTACTTTTCTGTTGTTCAGTTCCCTGAGAAGATCAAATGATGCTTTTGAGTTGATCAAGCACCAATTTAAAGAATGAATTATTTACACAACTTTAATCTAGATGTCACCCACCGTTTTTTCTTGTCTCTCAGTATCTGACTGATGGATGGTGATTGGGAAAATATACACGGTCTAAATACATAAAAATTTTTAAATATATAGAAATTAAAATGTGATTTGCAGGTCAAATTAGACCTATAATAAAGCTTTGAAGTTTTAATTTTAGGAAGCCTGATTATTCACTCCTTTTAAAGGAATTGAAATTTCCGGAAGTTCTCAGCTACAGTGAGTGTTGTTACTTGCCATCACTCTGGTGATATAACACAGCACCATTTTAAGGTAAAGGAAGCACTAAGTAAAAAAACTCCAAACAACTGTTTCTAAAAAAGAAAGACCTAGAGTCAGATAAACAGCTTTATGTTGTGTCCATGCTGTCTACAGACGCACAAAACCTATTTTGGGCCTTTGGCATTATTCTAAAATGAATTGTTGTGAATCTTAATTGGAAGAGATCAGTGGTTTTCTCAGAAACTGTTCTGTGTTCTCAGCCCAGAACCACATCAATTGTAGGAGGCTTCAAAAGTGTTTCTGTATCAAAATACTGTGTACAACTGCCTATCCCTAGTGCGTTGAGAGGATAGCGGAGAGGCAAAGGTGTAGATCTGGTGCAGGTTCCGCCTTTTCCATGAAGGGAGCAGCAGATCTATTAATGGAGAAGGTGGAAGAATCTGAAACTGTCAGTGGACATGATCAGACTAGAATAAAATACTTTTGTTTAGTCATAGCCTTTTTGAAGAAAGGTACAGGACTGATCAGCCCAGAGATTGTTCTTGTCAATTAAAATATGATCCTGCCAGCTGAGATGCTGACAAAGCACTGCTGTGACGCATCACTCGGAGTTTTAAAACAGAAAGTTTTGGCATGGTAAACTAAAAACCCCGTGGATGGAGCATGAGCACTTAATTACAGCCTGACAGATCACAGCAGGCAATCCCCCTCGCTCACCCACCAGCCTTTGGAAAAGCCCCCAGTGATGTGTCCAGTGTGTTTGGGCTCAGTGAGGCAAAATAGTCCAGCTGCTCTTTTGAGTGCAAAATAAATTGAATTGCTTTAAGAACCCTACTTTTGAGGTAAAACGTGATTTACAATAACACATTAATTGCATAGCTTAACCGTAATATACTTCGCCTGTTGCAGGAAGAGGAAAAATTCTCTGAGTAACCTTGCTGGGCAGTTTAACCTATAGTAGAAAATTTCATATGAAACATCTGAATTAAAACTCCTGCAAAATCTTCAGTTTTCCCTTTTCCTTATGGATAGCCAACACACTGCAGTATTAACATTGGATGTTCACCAAAGGTTTATGCAAGGCCCCATTTTCCACTGAAACTTGTTTGATTTAAAAGCCTTTCGAAATAGAGATTGGTGCTTGATTTAAATTCTGCCTGCCCCAGCTCGTTCATCCTTTCACCTTGATTTGTGCTGTGAGGAAATGTAATTTCTTGAAGTGGGAAGGGAGTCATTGTCTCTCCCAAAATGGAAGAGAAGCAACTTTGTGAACTGAGAGATCACGGTCTGGGGCACTGGATGCCTTGCTGCTCTGTCATGTAATTTTGACACAACCTTCAAGCCTAGCACGTTTATACATGCTGAGCTTTACTGAGATTCTAATTCTGACGCTTTTGTGTTTGTCCACTTAAGCGTTATAATTAACACGAGAAATTACGTTTTAAAGTTTAAAAAGTAGCTTGAATCATCATTCCATGTGATGTACAGATAACAACAGAAACTTAAACTAAAAGCTTGGTCCTCACCAGGCAGCCAACTAACCTGAAAGATTATGAGTGGTGGGAATTTTGCTACTTGCTTTATGAAGTTTCCAAAACACAATTGAGATGTATTCTTTTTTGCCACAGTAGGGAAAAAATATAATCTCTGTTGTATTCTGTTGATGTAATGGTGTTCAGTGCTAACAACTTGCACTGTGACAGCCAGCTGAAGCCACCATGCAGAGTTTATGGAAGTCACTAGAGATAAACTAGTTTTGAAACGTTTGACCTTCTCAGGGGGACTTCATTTTAGCTTCAGCTGCTGGACCCCTCTGTTTGAAACATGAATCTGGGAGTGCTTTTAAATGCTGAACAACACAGACAATTTCAGAAGTACAGCATGGCTGCCAGTGGGTAGATTAAACAGAAAGGAGGCAATAGGTAGACAAGCAACTCCAAATTGATGTAAGGGAGGAAAATGTACAGCAAGAGAATCCATATAAAGAAGGGGTTGGGACAACAGGGAGAAGGAAGGCTCAGACAGGAGAAAGAAGAAAATAAAACCAGTGTATCAGAAACAGAATCTGTGAGTTAGGAACATCTTCAAAGCTCCATGGTCTCCCTTAATCCTCCACATATATTGCTTTGAAAATATGTCCATTTGATCTGTTCTTTTAAAAGTTCTTTTGGAAATAAAACATCCCTTGACCTGCCTAAAAAAGAAGCACACCTACGTCAGTAACGGTGACCATTCTTTCTTCTTTCATGGGTTGGAGCATGTGTCTTGGCCTTCTAAACTCCTTATTTTGGTGATTTCCGTGTGTTACATATCTTTTTCTTGTTTCTGTGGCCAGGATTTGCCATTTTTTTAGCTGCAGGCAAATATTTCTCTAAAAAACCCTAGATAGATAGTATAAATGATGGAGGACTAACACTACTTTTTAGAATGAGACACAATATCAAAAGTAACTATATTTCTCAGGTGCTTCTATAACTATATCCTTTAGTTCCAATCTGCTGTATGTTAAGACAGTTCTTTCTTTCTTTCAAGATGAGCTTTTTTGGGGAAATGATGCTATGCTGTGCCAAATGCTGTGGTGGTATCAATTATTATCTCATAAAAGATATCTCTCTAAGAATAGAAAGCTCATTGAAGAAAGTACTTAAAAGGGACTAGAAAGTCAGTATGAAGAGAACAATTTTATTTAAGCAAAGATCCCTTTAATGTTGGTAACAAAGGATTTAATATCTTAAATGTGTTTAAAAATAGTGAGATTGTTATGTATGTTAGAAAAGAAGTAAGTATGCTTCTTGGGCATAATTTTGGAAAAGGTCTTAGATCTTTGTGTAGTTTTGCACATTACTTGTACAGCAATCTCTAGACATTGGAGTCAGTGGTAGTTTTGCATGAGTAAAATCTGCTGGTTTCATCCCCCATGATTCATTGGTAAGGGTATTGCTTCTGACATTAGATTCAGCTAAGGGTAACAGACAATAACATGGCTGATTACTAAGTAGAAGATGTAAATTCTTTCACATTTCTATGCATTAAAAAGGCTTAGAATTCCTGAATTTTAATATAAAGTACAATGAAGTGTATCAAATAAGATTCCCATATCTTGCTTTGTAATAATAACTTGTAGTGTGTATATTCAAAGGGTGAAAAATGGCTTTAAAGAACCTTTGCCTCCTAAGGTTGAGAAAATACGTTACCAAAAATCTCATTAAACACCCTTACCACTTTCTATGTCTGATTATATGTTCCTCTTTCTTCAAGTGATTATTCCCAGATTTCCATGATCTTGTTAGAACCAGTTGGGCACACAGTAGCTGAGCAGGTCTACATCTGTGAAATAACAGGTTGAGGTACAACACTGGTTATCAGCTGTAAGGAGAGCAGAAACACATAAATGTTATCTTCTTACATGGGCATCCTGGAATGCATTTTCTAGTGTGTTTCTTATTTTGATATAGGCTTCACCACCTTTTCTTCTTCCAGGCTTACCTGCCATCCCTTGTTGACCTGTGCTGATTGTTCAGCCTTTCAAAGCTGAACCTTCCACTCTGGGATTTCAGTTCACGTTCAGCTTATGTACACGAGGATCAATCAACACTTGTGTGAAGAAGTCATGTTGGTTTTTGTTTCCAAACTTTCATTACTCCTTTTAGAATCTTTGTATGGAGAAGGGAGTAGATACTGGTCAGAGCTAAGAGGAGAAGAGCAGATACACCCAGGGTTGATTCTCATTGGGGTGGGGGGTACTGGAGTTCATCCCCACCAGAGCTTCATTCCCAAGTAAAATCTTCAGAGCCTAAAAAACCTATTTTTTAGGCTAACCATGGCAGTGACAGAGAGACTAGGACCAGAACATTCTACAGCATGAAGCACAGCATGTTCTGACAGTGGTGAGTTAGTAGAGGAGGATTGCCACCAACTAAAAAGCCCTGGAGCCTCCAGTGTATCCAGTGTCAATCTCTTGCAGGTTATGCCACAAGCAAGAAAAGAAAATAAAGACAAAAATTTTGCTCCTATTGGAAATGTAACTTGAATGACACAGCCTTGTAAAGTCAAGTTTGGGACTGAAAGTTGAATTATCCTGAAAGATGCATAGTGGTTTTGGTCCCAACAAATGGCATTACTAAAACCAAAACAAAAGTCTTTTTAAGTTGAAAATATTTTCCAGTGTTTTCTTTAGCAAAAGGGACTGCAAATAATCAGACATCTTAGTTTCTCAGGAATAATGCATCATGTTTATTTTGCGTCCTAAAATAGGATTTTAAGAACATATTGGTTGTAGGAAAGAAAAGAATTGACCATTCAACTTCCATATTTTCTAAATGTTCTGTGATCTGGGCTGTCAGCTGCCATCCTTGCTCCCTCTGAGTGCATCTGGTCTGATTAAAAAAACCCCAAAAACAGACCAAGGCAAGACATGGCAAATGGGTTCCTATACAAAGAAAAGAAATAACAACCTTAATTTCCTTTTTTTCTTTTTTAAGAAGTTACTAATTTCAAATAACTCACTGTGTTTTTATCCATCACATAGTTTTTAGCATGAAGAGTATGGCAGCCAGTAATAGGAATTTACTGAAATTCACAGAATTTATAAGTGGTGATGGATGTAGGGTTATCATGGAAGGCTGAATTAGATAGGAGTTCCCTAGCTACATGCTTTTTTTGATGAGCAGTTAACAACTGCTGAAATAACTTATGTTGATGTCTCATTTTTATTAAACACTTATTCTTATGTACATATATTTGTTTGACTGATTGCTGTGAATATTCACCTGTTCCACAATGACCTTTTCATTACACCTTAGTGCTGAATGTATCTGGACATGATCACAGCTATAAGGAAAAAACCATGCCTTGACTGTATGCACGTAAATGTAGAAGAGTTGAGTGAGACAATCTTGGTGCGCGTGTTAAATGCTGTGACACTTTCACTGTTGATATATTGTGCAAGTTATTCTATCCAAATTACTTATGTGCTTAGCAACAAAGAGAAAGGAGAGGTATCGTCTTGAATGATATATAAATGCAGGGAAATTGTTTTTAATAGAACACTAGCTTTCCAAAGCTCTTAAACAGCTGAAGTGTATTTTCAGTACCAATAGATGGCAGCATAGTTCTTCGGGAGACTGATGGGAGCTACGTCGCGATTTAGGGTTAATGTAAATTACCTTAGCAGAAAGTTACTATCCCAGTAAATGTTGTTCTGCTGCGTTTTTTCAAGTTCACTGCCTACTTCTGCTTTAAACTGGCAAGGAGGAAGCTACGGATGGGATAGATATCAAGACTATGTATTATCAGTAAACACATACTAGAAAAAAAATTAAAAATATTTATAAACAGACATATTTCTCAATGCCAACATAGTAATTTCAGCTAAAAATCTTAAATATGTCATCTTTTATCTGACAGAACCTACATTCTACTCGTAGAGCACCAAGAACATAAATTAAGACTAGCACTTTTCTTGCGAGGGTAACAGAACATGATTTAAGCAAATCTGAAAATAAAGCTGAATAAGTATTCAGCATTGTAAACCCTAAAGGTTATTGTGGGAATGGTACAGTATTTAGAAGGACAGATTTTTCTATAACCTGGTCTTGAAAAGTGCTTTCCTACTGTACCGTTTGCCTCTTAATTTTAGTTTGAGGTGAGGATATGATTGCATAGGATCCTATGTGGCCACGTTGAAGAATAAATTACTTTGAAATTCCAATATTCGGGTATCAGCCAATAAACTATTAAATGCATGCTTTGCTCAACACTGTGATTAACTTTGGCAAACGTGTTGGGGAGCTGCAGGGTGATGGGAGACAGGAACAAAATCCACAAAGCTTTTTATAGCAGCGTTCCTGGGCTTTAGCTTGTCAGAGCCACCTCTCAGCGAGGAAGCATTCGTGAGAGAGTAATCTTGGAGGGAAAGGAGAGAAGGGTTCGTGAACAGCACTTATTGTTGGAAATAGCTGGAAGCTCTCTGCTGTGTTAGACAAGAAGGCAATCAGATCAGGGGAAGCACAGCTAGTAGAGAGCAAACAAGTCCTTCCAGTCTTGATTTTCAGTGCTCTGGGGCTTAGAGTAGCGCGTTCGCAGTTGGAAAAGAAGAGCAGCTTCTCAAACCCTGTTCTACCTTCTGGCTAGGTTCATGATGCACTAATTCCCACCATACAGAGAGTCCTCACTTTCTGACTTTGTTTTGATTAATATTCTTATTATTTTATTTTTTTTAGTTTGAGGAGGGAAAAGTTGTCAAACTTGTCAAACTCTTATTTGAATTATCCTGATAAGCAGAGTAGAGCAAATCTCTCTACTCCAGATCTCACCGCTTCTCTGCCCTCATTTTTTATTTGCCACATGAGGAATCTGTTTACTCTGCAACACCAATGCATTTTCTTTTTTACTCTTAATTGCAGTACTTAAATATTATTGCATGACTGGCCATTTCAAACGAAAAAAATATTGCCTAGCTGTAAACTTATCTCAAATGCCAATACGTAGACTGGTAAATTGGACAGAAAATCTTCCCTCTAAGCCTTTCAGCATTTGGATTTTCCAGTCTTTCCATTCAAAAAGGAAATATCCATTCTTTGCCCCTCTCCAGTTGCCTTTGACCATAAAGTCAAAGTAAATCTGTCTTAGTGAAAGTTTTGTTGAAATCAGTGTGTCCTTGAAAGGCTTCCAGACCAACATCTTTCAAATGGAATTTTTTTTCTTGCATTAGAAAATGAGTTAGACTCAGGATGCATAATCCTTTAATTTGTTTTTAAAAGAAAAACATAGATTATCCTTTTTCCTTTCTTGTAGTTTATCAGATTACAATATTTTTCCTATATACAGAAGTTTATATTCAAAAGATTACATTTTTAATATTAAAATTTATTTTGCAGTAGCTGTGGGAAGCTCTAGAGCCAGTGCCTGTGCCATGTTCTGTACTTTTATTATAGCAATCTCATAAAATATGGCTCATCCATTAATACACTTGATACCTCTGAGGGGAAAGATTGGTGTTTCTGAGAGATACTGAAGGAGAGGGATTGAAATAGTAGGAAGATTAAATTTTTGTATTTCATGTATCCCTATATTATCCAGGTAGCTTTCATTTGTGCATCACTGTACATGATCATCTATTTTTTTTTTTCTTCCATGCCAAGGAGCAAGCGTGTGCATCATATTATTTTAACAAGTAAGTTTTTGGGTGCATGGTGGTTTTAGTTCAGTAGTACGTGCTAGATAGGGCAACAGCAGCGAGATGTGCTTTTTTTTGAAGCAGGGATTTGTGGTACTTAAAATATTTCAAATCAGTCCACTTAGTGATTGCCTGAGAATGTTAAAATTCACCAATAAGAACTGTTCCTTTTAGTCCTTCAGAAATGAGCGAGCCAGTGATGAACATAACAGTTTCCCGTCAATATTTGCTTGTTAGAGGTCTGACCAAGAGCTCAGTCTTTTCTGATGGATACCTGAGCTCTCATTACCTCCCAGATAAGGCACATTTTTTGCCTTATATATGATAGTATCAGATTTTATCAGCAGGTGTTGAAGGATGGAAACGGATTCACTCAGTATTGGCTGACGCTAGGCCAAGAGTTTGTACCAGTTCTTGATGATTCTCCACAGCAAGCCAAGGAAGATTTGTATATGGTGCATTGCTAAGGAACCTGAATATTTTTAGGTAGAAAATTCCTGAATTGATCAGCATTGACTGTAGTTCATGCTGCCTTCTGACATTTTCTCTAACTTTTATTTGGTGGCGACCTCTATGCTGTACTTGTAGGTTGAATAAAGTTTTTAATAGTAGTTAATGGTGTTGTGTGGGTAGCAATGGACAAAGGGTGGTTTCATGTTACCTTACATCCTGGAAGCATCTATTTTAGAATATAGCCCTACCCTTCTCAGTAAGATCTATTAAAAAAAAAAAAGTGGACTATTTTTTTTAGTATTTTCCATTCAATGAGTATCTTCCTGAAAGTACTAGTAATTACTGTTATTTCAAACAAACACAAAAAAGTTCCAAGGAAAGCTCTCCTGTCAGTTATCAAATTGAGTTTATGACAGGAATTCAAAGTGTCTCTACTAATCGCACCCATCTAGTTATCATTATATTTTTTCGGATGTGTAAGTCCCCGAAGAGTCATAGCCATATCCATGAAACACAATAGATGGCCTTCTAGGCTAATTTATCTGAATTTTCCACCTTCTAAATGTAAGTTTAAATGTAGATTTAAAAATGTGAAAAATTCACAGACTGGTCCTGCCTGCCCTAACCCATAGATTTGTAAAGTGATTTCTGATGGATAATTATCACAGGGAGTAAGGAGGGTCATGAAACGGAAAGAATATGATCAGGATATATATAATAATGTATACTACAATTACTTAAAACTGCCTTATAACATGATGAAGAAAACCTTTGTAATGGTCTCATAGTTAGTCTGAAAGATCCCTATAGGCAGAATTCTTGGGAACTGAACAGCTGATATATGTAGGATCGAGGCTAGACACATGCTAATGAATAATACACTGTGGGGAACTTGTCTTTAATGGATGCTGGATTAATTATATAAGTACTTTATGTAAGCCTTTTCCTTCCCCAATGTATTTCCATTCTCAATGTAGCGAGTTACACAAACAGTGATCATAAATCATGTTATTCTGGTTTACTGTTAAACTGTTTTTACTAGGGACTGCAAGAACTGTATGCACTTAAAACTAAATTTATGTACTATTTAATGTCTTATTAATCTCACCTATCTTAAACGGTGTCCTTCACAATACTTCAGGTAACCTAAAACCAAAGCTAAACATCCAACTAAAAAAGAAATGTTCTGAAACTTATTCTTCCCCACCCTTTGCCATGAAACCAGCTTCAGTACACTCCAAGCCTTAACCTATAGGAGGTTGCAGATAGTTTTTGATTTAATGAGTATATGGCTTGAATAAAATACATAAACAGCACAATCTTGTGCTCCATGATAATTTTCCTAGTTTGTTTTGCTCTCCAATGTACTAACATGCATGTTCTAGAGAGTAATGATCTACTTTTTCTTTTCTAGCATAAAAACTAAATTATTTTATTTATGTGCCTAAAAATGTATGCCTACTTTGAAACCACTGTGGTGCTTTTGAAAATCTTGACCTTTGAAAAACTTAACCTCCAAAGCCTAGTATTAGATATCCAGTTTGGAAATGACTCTATAAATAATCAGCACAAAATATAATACGTTTTAACAGCAGGTTGTTAACTGATATTGAAGCAATTCTCTCAGTAGTATTCAAGTCCAACTTAGACTGCTGGCTGCAACTATTAGAAGTCAGCAGAATGAGGGGAACAAGCTCAGTAGTTCTTGACTCAACATGAACTGATAATTTTGTCATAGTTTGGGTTCCTAGGATGATTGTAGTACTGCCTAGATCACCTTATCATTCTCATCCTGGAAAGGCTTTGGCTAGACCAGGAGAGAATCACATCCAGTGCTTAGTCCTACTCTAACTTCCATGAGTATGGGGAGAAAATTGGTGGTTAGTTCCCTGTCATATGTTGCCAGAGTAGGGAAACCAAAATCTTTGATATCTTCCTCCAATAGGCATCTATGAAGCCCTAGTGGACCATAAAATTAATTATATTGATAGGTTTTAAAGACAGAGAGGGATCCTTGATTAATTTAATCTGATCTCATGCATTGCAGACATCACGTACATTCTTCAGGAATCTCTGCATCACTCTCTTCCTGTCCAGGAATCTATGCTTTAGAATCTATTTGGAAATCTTAACAGTTCATAGGCGTTTGACATTCTTCTTTTATTCCGTGTTCAGTTCATATCTTGTTCCTCTAATTGCAAAGCATACTCTCGGCAATAAAATTATTTTTTTTATTGGTGTGTTTAGCATTGCTTCAACATAGGAAAAAAAAGTTGTGTTTCCCATACAAATTATACTATTGTACTTTTAGAAGATGAAAAATTCCTTTCACTTATGAAATAAATACTTATGAATTAAGTTGCTATTGTAATTCTTCATTCCTTCATTATCTCTATGCATTTGCTTTAATATTATTAATCCTTTTAAGCTCTTGACCTCAGTTATACCTTGTGAAAAAGATTTCCAAAAGCTATTTGCATTCCTGTTGATAAGCACTTTCTTTTAATGTTATTCTTTTTCAATTTCACTGGGTGTACTCTTCTGGTGTTCTGAAATTTTGAATTGGTTTATTTCGAACAGTTTGCTATTTTCTCACCTTTTGTATGTCTTCTGTTTATGGATAGCCATATAGAATCTATCACTTAGAGAGTGGTTGTTTTCCTGCATGATTTATTCTAAACAGGTTTTCAGCATTCATCAGGAATCCTTTTTGCTTCTTCTATGTCCAGATCTGATTAATTTATTCATCTTAAAGTTTCCCAAGCAGTCACAGACACATCATTTCCTTGAAACACTGTTTTTTCCAGAAAGGTTCTCTGCCCCTTTCTTTGTTCTGAAATAGTTTTCTGTGTACTGTAGGGCATTGCAGAAAAGCTGCCTTTCATTCTTCTGTAGTAAGAGCAGATACCAAGGTTGTTTAAATGTAAGAAATTTAGAAAATGCTTAAAATCTGTGGTTTTGGTGCATATGTTATTTTTTAATAACATCTTTCAAATATATCATTATCTTTTCTTGTAGCATACCATTGTCTAAGAACTAAAATATTTTTCATCTCTGGCAACTTGCTCCAAAACAGAGGTAGTAAATATTGCAGTATGCTTTTAAATCATTATTTTATCTCATTGTGAAGGCAACTCTACATTTGCAAGTAACCCCAATCAAAATCAAGGAAATGTATGTATATATGATTTAATTTTTATGGTACTGGATGCTATATTTTATATATATATGTGTGTGTGTATATATATATATATACATATATATATAAATTTTTTCTCTCAAAATTGATATTTTCTCATTATTCAATGTCATGACTGCTGTATTTCATTCTTTACAAGTCTGATTCTATCATACACACATTTAAAAATAAAATTATCATTTTTAAACCTGCAGTCAGATTTGATCCACAGATGATTTCTTATATAGACAATAAAGGTCTGTGTTTGATAGATTGCTTCTGTCATCTTTGCTTTGTGTATGTCTGTCTTTAAGCTAGTCTAGTTGTTAGATGATTTTTATTCTCTAGCAAACTTGTGATCATTTTTAGTATTATTCAAAAATGCTTGGCACATTGAAGTGCACAATTAACTAACCAGTCTAATTTGCAAAATTATCCTGCCATTCTAGGCTCTGAGAACTACCATTATATTTTAGTGTATGAAGTCTACTGATTTTCGTTCCTTTACAATTTTCTTTCCTCTTGATCATTTTCTACTTTTAGCAGTCTGAATGTCTGAAGATATTTCCAATGAATGCTGTTCACTGGTCATGGTAAATCTTCAATTAACAGACTTTGATGCACAGTATATCATTATGTCATTACCAAGTCATCCTTTTCTTCATTGTTTTCTAAAGTTACTTATTTTTTGTTGAGAAATGTTCTGTTCTCTACTAGTGTTCTTTAAGGTGTCTTTTAGGTATTGCCAGTTACATGGTATCATTCTGCACAGTGACTGTCATATTTCAGAAGTATAGAAGGCTCTGTTAAGTAAAAACCAAAGCATATTTAAATCAAGAAAACAATCCAAGCCAATGTGAAATTACCTCTTTAAAAGCCGGTCTCCCTTTATTCTCCCTATAACATTTTCATATGAAGTGATCACTTTAAGATACAAAATCAATTGTGACACACAATGAAATGCAACAAGATACTTGTTACTATTTTAAAATATTAACCACTTGCATTTAATAGCAACATACTTTTATTTTAAAAAGACATAGTATTTTGTAGTCTGCTTTGCCACCTCTTCCAAATAGGCAGCCTGTGTTTCTTTGTAGTCAAACTTCACTGTTAAAAATAGTGTCCTTTTTCCTATAAATGTCATCCAGAGCTTGCGCTCATCTTTGAAGGGGCACTACAGTGGAGGCATGAAAGGTTGGTGGATCTAGGGAAGAGTAATGGGCAGGTTTTATGAGTGGCTCTTTGCCCACACCATGAAGTGAGGGCTATGATATTCCATCTGGCTTTGACATTACTAATTAGCAAGTCGTGACATTTTAAAGTTGTCAGAAATCAGCTTAGTGCAACTGGGTTTTTTTTGACTCTCAAATGTCTTCCTCAAGATTTTCTTTTCTGTTCACATATTCCTGTGAATCAACTGTTTACATAAATGCCTCTTATACGTATTTACCATGGTGTTGGTTTTTTGGGGTGGTTTATGTTTGTTTTGTTTTTCTTCTTCCGTGTAAAAATCATGACGTTACTCAAAAAGTCCAAATAATCCATGACAGAAAGTAATTTTGAGGACGTTGGCAAAGACTACAGTAGTATTAATCCTTGTGCCCTAGGCATTTAGTAGCATATTTCTTTGTGATCTTCATAAACTTATGGGATGGGTAATTCTTCTTTTCTCAAAATGAAGTTATGCTTCTGCTGTAGGAGAGATACTTTTCCACCTGAGGATTTGTTTGCTGTGGAAACATCATTACAGTTATTAAGGGAGAAATTGCGTGGGATAAGTCCATATATAAGTGAAAATACATTGAAAGTAACCCTGCATTATCATACTTATTATTGCTAAGAATATAATTTTAGCTCTTAAAACCAAGTGCCACTTTTCAGGCAAGGTTGTGCTCTTTTCTCTCCACTGAAGAAAAGCAAAATACATGACAAGATTTTTAAAGTGCTTGTTCACATAATTGTGCCACATCTCTCTCTCTAATAGTTTGCTTTTTCTTAATAGCTTGCTCTGTAACTTACCAGAGGCTAAAAGAAATAGCAAAGAAGAACCAAGCAGATGTCACTTATGCTTAAAAATATCAGCAATAGTTTCTTTTAAATTTTGCACCTTCTTTCAAAGTTGTAACTTGATTTAAATTAGAGAGCCCTGAAAGTTCCTCGTTTTGTGGTATAATTGATGAAAACTTCTTCAGTTTTAAAAAAGCAGATTAAAAAATCAGTAGTTTCCCTAAGTGGAAATTTCAATGAAGTAGAGATATCTTTACAAAATGAAGTACTTGTATATATTATTTTTATTGTGTGCTAATAGGCAATTTCTCCCTCAGTAATTTGTCTCTCTCAATTAAAACAATTACATAATCAAATATATGAATATTAATATAGCATGTAAATTGATATTTTATTATACACAAGTCAAGAAATTTACAGTTAAATTTCCCACTACAACCTTATCTTCATCCCCCAAGTGTATTCACTGCAGTGAAGGACTTTATTTTGCAATTACACCACATGAATACATTTATTTTTTTTAAAAAAAGCAGCTGTATTTACAAGATTATTTACAGAGGAGCTCTGCTGGTTGCCTTGACTTAGAAACAGGAATCACAACGGTACAAAGAAGACAAAAAATTAACTATTAAACACTTAATAGAGTATGAACATTCCTGTGTCAATAGGATGCTGAGTTTCCTTTGCTTACTGTTAAAAATTTCATATTGGAGAGAATACTCTGTCCTGCTTTTGTTGAAAAGTATGAATGGTAAGAGGTATTGCTGTTTAGGAGCCTCTGAACCAGAGGACTTCATGCAAAGTAGGGAGGAAATGCACAGTGGTCATGTTT
This sequence comes from Atrichornis clamosus, assembly GCA_013400975.1. NCBI lineage: Eukaryota > Metazoa > Chordata > Aves > Passeriformes > Menuridae > Atrichornis > Atrichornis clamosus. Next base: position 120,656 of record WBMZ01013867.1, read on the forward strand.
AGAAATCATAGATACTACCATATATGTAAAATTAGAAGCTATTAATATTGTCCTTATATGACAAGTAAGTAGCTTACATTGCCATTTTAACTTGTCAGTAGATTTAGTGGTGTAAGGCCCCAAAAACCTCACTCAACGAGATTTTTAATAGGCCTTGTTCATGTACTCTGACTTAGGTGCCTGGGAGAAATACCAACAAGATATTCTCAAGAGATCAAAACAACAAAAAACTTTACTGGCAATCTCAGAAAATCAGAGAGCTTTGGTAAAAGCTTTAGAGCAGCATTCAATCAACATAAAACACTTCCCAAAGCATTACCTGAGCCCATTCAACTTAGTGAGTTCTAAACCCATTTGATTTTAAGTTACTTAAACATTCTGAGAAGAGGAAATTAGGAGAAGAAGAAAGAGAAAGACAGGAAAGATATAGAAAAGAACAAACCTAGCTACCACTCCTGAGTTCCGGTGGTGTTCAGCTGATAAATTTCAAGAGGAGGTAGGGTCAGGACACGTGCTTGCCTCATGTTTTGTTTTAAACACCCCTTGGCCTTCCTGGGCCCTTTCCCCAGGTGGAACTTCTGGTCATTTGGCCACTCAGGAGCTGGGTTAGGGGCTCCGGAGGAGGGTGGGGAGCACTGCCCCTGGTGTGCCAGGGACTGGTGGCCCCTGCAGGGCTGGGATACAGGCTCTCGAGGGTGGGCTGTAGGGGCCAGTGCACTGCAAGAGCAAGACCTGACCTACCCCTTCCCCTCACACTCAAACCCAAAATGTTTCAAGCCAGCAATCCTTCCAGTCTCTCACAAGCAGGTTGGCTGAAGAAATTGAGTGAAGTTACATGAAACTTGTGCGACTGGAAGATGAGAATTCATTACTTCTAGTCATAGGTTTGCATTGATGCATAACTTCTAAAATTACATTAAAAATTGTGATGCTAAATTATGATTAATTTTTGTGACTAGTATGATGCTTTCTAAAGTTTGGTAGAAATTCCCAGATGGTTTTCAGTTTTCATTATTATTGACTTTGTCTGGTTTATCAGTTATGCAGTGTTTCAGTGATGGGGAATGTGCTAGAACTACTTTCCTTTTCATCTAATTAACTGCTTAATATTGAGTAGAGGTTAGACACGACTGGTAGTGTTCATTAGACAAACTGGAGGCAGCCCTGACCCTATCTAAACACAGGATTGGGCCCACTGAGAATCCTTGAAAAGTGGTATCCTCACTATTCAGTAGTGAAGTTCACTTTGCAGAATACTCCAGCTCTCTGTTCATCTGCTTGCTCTGGACAGCTCTATGCCTAACATGGATTTAGGATTTTGAGAAGTCTCACAAGGCAGACTAGAGAAGAATAAGGTAAAAGGAGAATTAAAAACAGAAGTCACTTTCCAGTTTTGAAATTCAAAGTCTAAATTCTGTCCAGAGAAGCATGGTGGGATTAACAAAGAGGGTAGAATGCCACAAAGAATGGATTTTGCCTTGTCTAGACTTAAAAACTCTGGGAATATTAGTCCTAAAAATAAAAGCTGCATTTTTTTGTTTTTCATTTTATTTTTCCTTTTTATCCTCCTGCCCTTCCAAATTCTCCCTTTTCCTTCAAACAAACATATATCTATAAATACAAATAGCTACAGGGAGATCAAGCGTAAGAAGTTTTGGTCCAAATGTTATTTTCTGACAACGTCACAAAACAATGGAAGCACCAACTCAGCCCTAGCTTGAATGTTGCCCCAACTGCAACACTGCCGTTACCAGCTTTTAAGCTTGCTTTTGTCTGGGAGAACACTTTTAAAACTATAACGTGGTGGACTTAAAACTTTTCTGAATGAGACAGACAGTTTCTTCACATTTGGCTAGCTGGGAACCACTTATAGTTCTGGTAACTCAGTAGCTACGGAAGTCGGGAGGAAAAAAAATCAGCTTTGCATCAAAAAGTGTGTTTACTTTGTATGTGTCTGTACTAATTAGGTATATGTGGCTCTGTATGTTAGATATGTATATTTATATTTGACCATTCTCTTTTTTGGTGGAGCACTATTGGAACATCCCATGCCTTCAAATGGATACATTTAACTGGGCCTGAAGTAAAATCCTGACTTGAAAAAAACCAAAAGTTTTTATCTGTCAAACGCTTTGGAAGGTGCTCACCTACATAATAACACCCATGTAAAGATAGGCCCATTTCAATAACTTTAAAAAAAATTAATATTCTGCATCCTACTTTAAATATTTTCCTTTAATTATAAGTGTATGATACCAGGTCAAAGAACTGCCTTTCCATTTGGAGATGTGCTACAGTGAAAAGAGAACATTGTGGCAGTACAAAATGTTGCCCCTGAGACGAAGTCTTATACAGTTTGGTGTGTCTGTGCAATTCTAAATTTAAAATGAGCCAATTTAATGCATGCTTAGGGCTTTTGTCCTTGTCCTGCAGTCCCTACAATAATGTGTGTCAGTGTGCAGAGGGAAAGGAGGTTAGAAAGGGTAGAAAGAGAGCCTGTGAGAAGGCTTTCTGGAATATGAAAACTGTGGGCTGAAGGATGCCATCTAAAGTAACTTCTGTTAATCAAACTGCTGGGGTGTGAAGCAGGAAGCATGAACCTGCTCCATTCGTGCAAAATATCATCACATGCATCCTTTCCAGAAAGTACAACGCTCTCTTTATGAGCAGCAGAGAGGGAGGTGTAATTGATGTCATCTAAATAGGTATTTGACAATCTGGCATTGTTTCACTTCATTGACAGCATTTATCTTTGAAACATGGGATAATAAACTCTGCCCACTGCATTGAATGAGGACAGAAATGTACTCAGTCAAGAAGTGCCACGTTTTCAGAGTGAAATTGTACAAATATTGGTGTTGGGTAATGCTCCTTGCTAATTTTTTAACTGTTTGGTTTCTTCTTATATATTTGCATTTGCTTTCTGTAAAGATAAGTGTCAAAACAGAATGGATGCCTTTATGGAATTGTCCCAGTGGACTACTTTAGGCAGAAAGGCTGCTGAACCATAAGGAAATTTTGGTATAAATGTTGGCAAATGATTTGCCAACATTAAACATTCAGTGCTTTCTGCAAGGCTGCTCTAAGAAGGCCTCAGAGACAGAGAATGCCACCAAGCCAGTCTTTTGGATTTTGTCACTTTAGGAAGCAAGCATCTCACTTTTCTGCTGTTTTTGTTTGGTTTGGTTTGTTTGGGGGCTTTTGTCTTCTTTGAAATATGTGCTTTTGGTGCCTGCAGTCTGGAAAAGCTGATGTTATGCAGCAGCTCGACACAAACCAATAAAGCATGTTACGCGTCAAGTTAGTAAATTCCTACCCTGCAAGGGATATTTTTGGAATTCTGCATTTAGAAGAATTGAGTGGCTTTAAGCAGAAAATTTTGTGATTGTTCTAGGTGACCCAAAAAAATGTGTATTGTGTTCCGAACTTCCTCTCTCAATCCACGCACCCTGTGTGACTGTCACTTTAAGGCTTGGCAACCCGTGGAAACAGAACTGGAGTGTTTTACTCTGGTTCCTGGAGACGGGGGCCCGGGGTCCCTTTTAAAAGACAGGAAACAGGCACACAGAGCCCGTTTGTGTTGTGTTGTTTTTCTTTTCCTCCGAGCCGAGGTGTAGAGTGAGGCAGAAGCCGTCCTTTGGTTCTCCCCGGGCGTTGGAGTGGGTTGCCTGGCTCAGATGTCTGAGAAACTGCATTTTGCAATCCAAAACTGTTTCAGAACCCATTTTGCAATACCTTCACTGACTGCTCTTTTAGCTGAGGTGGGGGGGGATGGAACGTGCTTGACAACCTTTTAAATAAACTGCTATTTTTTACTTATATCTTCTTGCATTCGTCTCTCCTTATTGATGAAAGTGGAGTGGTTGAAACTAAAGGGGGGGGTAGCTAATTTTGGAGTCTCCACCCCTAAGAGAGTGACTAAAGAAAGTGATTAAGTGGAACATTTTGAGTAACTTAACATTGAACGGGTTTAAAGTTTGCTAAGCTGGATGGGCCACATTAACACTGTGATAAGTGTTTTATCTTGATTGGGTGTGGTATTACTATCCTTTGCCAAAGTGTCTTGATTTTCTATATTTTGTCAGTAAACTTTTGGGTTTTGACCTCTTGAGAATATCTGGTCAGTATTTCTCCCGTGCATCTAACCCAGAGTACAGGAACCTTGGTAAATCCCTTGCATTTAAATGTTCTGGGGTGTTACAGGAGCATGGTTGAAAAGTCTTATATATGTGCATACAGAGTTGACAAGTGCTTAAAACACACAGAGTCTTGTCACAGGTACATACTGTAAATGTACCAGTATATTATTTGTAAAGTGGTTTTCTCTTTAGTATCGATAGCAATAATATTGGGTATTGAGTACCAGCTGCTGTGTTATTGTTTTTATGTCATTAACTTTTGGTTTTGTTTTTCTTTTTTCTTTCTTTTTTTCATATTTAGGGTGTTGGTGCAGCTAAGTGGTGCTTGCATCCTCTTGTCTCTAGGCAGTAGTAGCAGGCAGTTTAAAAGGATCCCTTTTAGCTTCTGACTGTGCTAAATTCATCTTTGCTTTTCTTCTTTTCTGTGTCAATTCAAGAGAGTTATCTTCCTTACATTTTTCTGTTTTATTTCCTTTCCTTTTTTTTTTTCGCCCTGAGTGTGCGTGTGAGATATTGAGTTATCTGTAGGGGATCTCCCTCAGTGATAGGGGCATCAGCACTAGATGGATTAGATGACTGCAAATTAGATTCCAGTGACTGCATATGCAGAATGCTATTGCATTTACATAGCCAAAGCTCCCATTTCAAAGACACCAGGCATGAATCAATTAATGTTGCTCGAGTTTGTCATCTGACATCTAAACCTGCTTTTTTTTTTATCTTGAAGCAATTCTATGTATCTTTCCTCCTCCTCCCCTTCTCAAAGTAGACTTCTGCTTTTTTCTTACAAGCTATAGAACCTCCTGTTCCTTATTACTCTCTACTTATGTCTTATGAATGTAAATAGCTGTTACATTATTGAAGAACTGATTTTTTTTTTTTCTTAGAATATTTTTCCCCTCCCTCTGTTGATTAGTTTCTGGCAAGATCTGCATGTACTAATAAAATGATATACTAGGTTGTTTAGGCAACACAAAAACTGATAGTAAATTATTAAGCTTTGTATGTGCCATTAATTTCCATTTTAAATGCAATATTTTCATAGTAATAGAAATTAGAATTGGAAAAATATGCATCATGCCATTGAGTTCAATCTCATCCATTGCAAGATTTCATTGGTATATTTATAATGTATGTCTCAGTGCTTTATTTTAACTCAAGTGATGAGGCTTTCAGAATTTATCTTTGGAAACTAATCCAGAGCACGGTGGGTCCCACTCTTAAGACATCTTTATTTTGTGCCAAAATTTCTCTCCTCCTTGCTCTCTCTCTTTCAATTTTTTTCTTCAAAGTTTCCTTTAAGCAGCATTTCCAGCATGTTCTTAAAATCCAAAAACTGTATAGGGTTGCACCTCATTGTTTTAAATTGAGGTTTGGATTTGTTGGTAGTAGGATAGTGGAAATATTGCCACACTTGCAGGGTGGATGGATGAGTAAGGATTGTTCAGGAGTGTGCAATGCAGCCTACTTATTTAGTATGTAGCTTAGATTTACATGCCTTGCTAGCTTGACCTGAACTTCAATTTCGACTTACTTTTTTTGTCTGTTTGTATTTTGCATTTTTTTTACATACCAACTTTCTAAAATATTTTTGCCTTTTCTGTAGAAATAAGTTCTTAATGAAGATTACTGTTAGATTTCTGGTTTCTACATTGGAATAATTTTTTTCTCTTAATGATAGGCTCGATATCTTCCACAACTGTAGTATTAAATACAAGAGGGAAGAAATCACTGCTACTTTTTTCTATTGCCTAAAAAGTCACTTCTGCATTTGATCATAATTATGTCTGCCTATCCCAAAAAAGGCCGTGTGATGTAGTAGAAATTCTTTGCATATTTTGGAGGTGTTTTCAGGAATGTGTTGAAAAAGAAGTAAATTGAATTGTGCTCCATAAATAGCACTTGCTGGAGATGTGTTCTTCATAAGCGTAGAATGCAAACATGAGATACCCATTCAATAAACAATTGATTTGTGTGAAAATACTTAGGGTGATTGTAGACAAGTCTTTGTAATAAAAATACCAGCTGCTCTTCAGACTATTTTACAGTACTTTCATTTGCAACAATCAATGCTGTCTTTCTGAAGCAGGACTCTTTCTAGGAACAAATGCAGATGTTTTCGTTCATTCTATTCCATTTTGTTTAATTCCTGCTCATGGGATCCTCTAAAGAGAATACCTCTAAAATGATTTTGCTGCCAAGAAACCAAAGTTGGCATCTGTTCTGGATTAATATAAGTGAATATGTGTTCCAGTTCTCAGAATATTCAGGATATGAATTTACTGAAGTTTTTTCAGTAAGCTCATTTTTGTCTGCCTTTTCTGGGTTGTTCCCAGATTTCCTGTACGAACCTCTTTTCTGAACAGTGCAAAGCAGGCATATAAAATTAGAAACGGTGATATTATTACTCTATTACTGAAATGTCACTTGCCAAAGTCTACCACATGTTAAATTGTTATATGACAGAAAAGGGGAGCAAGTGATGGAAGAAGAAATACAGAACTCCTCGAAGCATCTTTGATAGCCAAGTCTTTACCTGGGCTGAATTTGGGCACTGGGTTTGTCCTTGTTTGAAAGGATTATGATTTGTTTAAAGCAGTTCCCATAGTACTGGCAAAAGGCAGTGGCTATCTGTATGCTTTGCAGGCTCTAGTTAGCCTCAAAAATGAAGGCTGGAATCCTAGACCCCCTTGGAAACTTTTGAAACAAGTTTTGATTTAAAACATGAGGATGAAAGACTACCTTTTTAGTTCTGGAATCATGAGATGAAAGAAACGATCTAATAAAAAATTACCATATATAACTACTTTATGGGAAAAAATGATTGAAACAAAGTGATCATGAAGAAACACATTCAAATTTCCTTTGTTCCTCTTTTTTCTTGTCCTTTCTATTGCTCTTCTGCTTAAAATTCTTTATACAACAATATAGACTTGATTACAGCAGAGTAGATTATGATTTCTCTTTGATAGGATATTTATGTTCATTATGCAGAGATCTTTCTGTGCTGCTGATTGTCTCCAGTGGTTAGGCATTTGAACCTCCTGGATAGCAGCTAGGATAATCCAGTTCTAATAAAAATGTAGTTTATGCATATCATAGGAAGGTTTTAGGCAGCTGTGAGCTATTCATACTCTCTCCTCAGGAGAGATCTTAAATTTTTTGTTTTAAATAAAGTGCCTTCTTCCAGTTAACTCTAACTGGGGAAAAGTATTAAAAAAATTCCCAACAGCTGTACATAGCCTTCCCCCAGCCCCATGTTTAACTGACTCTGGCCCAGTGACAAGACCACTAACAAGACACTAACCCAGTTCCCTCTTTTGTTGGGCAGTCTCTCAGAATTGGAGGGATCTGGATGGGAAGAGCCTGTGGGATGTAGCCAGTTTCTTGATTTGGTTCTGTTTCAAAGTTAGGGAGCTATGCCAGATGGGTTTGTTTTTTTTTTTGTTTCCTACTTACCATTCTTTAGATATAGTTTAATACACATATATAAATCTACTGACATAGCCACTTGTGCCTTTTAATATAACCAAGTTTAAAACAGAGGGATGTTACAGATGCAGGTACACGTGGGTGGCTGTGAAGTCCAATGTTCAGATGAAACCTTCAGGTGTAGAAGTTCAGGAAGGGCAGCCTGCTGAAGCTGGGAGCATTAGCAAGGGAAGCATCCCTCTGTATTTGTTTGGCCTGTACCCCTTCCTAACACCTGATGTTACACCTGACTCTGTTGGACTTGTGATAGTGAACTTGGCAGACCATTGTCTCTCACACAAGCAAACGGGCATCTGAACTACTCAGTTGTAAGTAATATTTAAGAGGATATAATTTTGTTTTTTTTCTCTCATGTGTCTTAAGGATAAAGAAACATATGTTTTAGCTATTCTAGGGAAGGTGATATTGCTGTTTGGGTTGGGTGAGTTGAGTGCTGGTGATGACAGAGCTCCAGACTGCTGTCGGGGGTACTTGAAGCATATCCAAAGGCAGCTCTCCTCTCAAAATAAGGACAGTGATCCCTGCAATGACTCACACCTGCAAGTGTGCCTGCACTTTATAGAGAAACACACAAGCTTATAGTTCAGATTAGGTTTTGAAGAACTACACCTTTGTTAGGGAGATGTTATGCCTGGGTTAATAAATCCAGCTTGCTATATTTATAGCTGTGTATTGCTTCTGGGACCAGGCTGGCGACTTTGGACGGCACTGGAGTGCGCTGCATCATGTAGGATGAGTAATGTGTGTGTTTCCTGCTTCAGGGATGTTTGCACCTGTAAAGCATTCCCTTTCCATTTCTGCACTCAGCCTTTTTTTTCCCCCGAGACTGACAACAGAAGTGCTGGCTGTGATCATCTTCTATTGTAAAAACGGATGTTGAGCTCAACAACTCATATTATGTATCCTCATGAAACAAGCATCAGATAAAACTTACTCAAGGCCATCGTGGGCATGATTTGGTATTGAAACCACAGCCTGTAAACAAAAGGCTCCATAGCCATTAGGAATCCCTTGAGCTATTCAGTGTCTTATAAACTAAGCAAGATAATCTGACACGTTCAAGGATTTGTCTTGCTTAGATGTCAGAATACTAGAAAATTCAAGCTCGAAACCTGTGAGGGAGGAAAATAAACCAGGGACTGAAGTGGATTATGCATCTAGTAGTGTAAATTGTAGGGAGGGGGGAGGAGGAGGTGGAAGGAAGGCGGTGATAGAGGAGAGGAGATCAGAGAACTGTCAGCTCTTTAGGGAAATGCTGCTGCTGTCTGTGTCAGAGAACAGTGAGGAGGGAAGGAGGGCATTGAAACAATGATCACAGGAAATGGGGAAATAAGTCACAGTGAAGAGAGCAGCAAAAGTCGTGATATTTTTCAGAAGCACCTTAATATTGAGATTATTATCTGAACCTAAGTTCTGAAGGTTCTCTGTTCCCTATTATAAATCCAGCAAGACTTAAGAGAATGCAAGTATGCTGTGGAGAAGGTTCAGTAATGCTTCCCTAGCTATGCACAAAGTGATACGAATAATTTTGCCAGTGTATCTTTTTTCAACCAAGAATCTGCAGCTTCCCACTTCATCTATGCATCAGTTGGTATCCTGTGTAGAGATCTGTCTGACACTCTTTCGCTTTTTTTTTTAGTCCACCTTTTCAAAGAAAATTGTGAACTCTTTCAGAGCTTGTTACATAAATTTTTTTCAGGTAGAAAGAAGCGGAAAATCAGTCTTGCCTGCAGGTACACAGAGCATGCTGGAAAGATCACATTTGTAGTCTCTGCATAATCTAGAATCCAAGTCAAAATTTTGGATATGAATTACAAAGGATTCATATGCTGTTCATCTCAGGCTTTCTGTTTCTGCAGTCTTAATCTTTGACTCTTTGATAAAGTAACCAGCTTACCTTGAGGTTTTTTGTTTCTGTAGAGAAATATGTTTATAAGATATGTCTTGAAAAGCAGGAAATAAACCCACAGACACCTGAATTAATATTTTTGTCTAGACCACATAGAAATTCTGTGTGCATATGTGAGATGTGTCTGTGCATCCTGCATACAACCCTGATGCTTTGTGGCTACATGACACAAGTACATCAGAAACCAACTTGTAAAGGGAATGCACCATATTAAGAGCCCTGCATAATACAGACAGTTCCTAAATATTTGAAAAATGCTGTGTCCTGGGTAAGCCAGGATGTTATTGCATTCCATATGGAGGCTTTTGCTCTAAGGTAGAGGCTCCGCTTGTTTTTTCGCTTGGGGTTTTTTTTTTTTCTCTCTTGCCTTTTGCCCACTCTATGTATTCATTTCTCCTTAGTGGTGGAAAAGGTTAAAACTAAGGGGAGGGAACTCTTTCCAGAGTGTCCACCTCCGCTTATTTCATCTTAAACCAAGACATGGTGTTTTAATGCCACGTTGCAGACATGGAGTGGAAATTCTGATTAAGTAATCTGTTTAGTATAAAGCTTTGTATCAAAAGTGGAAATTGCCTGCCACCTGTAGTGAAGGAGTAAGGAGTAAGGAATGTGTCTCCATTGCCTCGTGGATGATTAAGGTTTGAAAACTAAAGTGTTAAATTGCCTCTCACAAAAACTTCAGAAACTGCTTTATTTTAGAAAATGAGGCAGCCTGTTGAAAGTATGACTAGATCTTGTAGTTGATACATCAAGAGAGGAAGCTGCAAACTTTTGATGCTCTAAGTGAGCAAGCAGTACACCTTTGATACATCAGGCGAGCCAGCCAGAGAACTTTATGAAGAGGACCCTCCCACCCAAGACCCTCCCCTATTGCACTCCATAAGGCATTGCCAGACTCGTGGTGGTGGTGACCCCTTTCCTGTGCTTCTTGTGATTATTCTGGGCAGTTTTTCCTACTTTTCTATTTTATCTCTTTTCTTCCTCTTCTATGAAAAATAAAGTTGTATTACTGCTTTGAATCCCAACACTTAACCTCATTTGTGTTTTAATCTCACTTTTGGGTATGTTTAGAACCTAATTTCTTCACACAGTTGTGCCTCTCCTCCCCTCAAGTGTATTGGAACACCACCTTTTTTTCAGATTTAACTGGAAATCAGTGAAGAGAAAACAGGATGTGTTAAGAAGCCATACTTGGACAAACTCAAACAGATCCCAAGACTGAGCAGGAGGTGCTTACCTGCTGTCCCTCACTGACAACATACAGATATTTCAGTGATTCTCCTACCCACACCTGCAGAAGGTTGGCAGCAACACCCTTATGACCTGAGAGATCATGGGATGAGCCAGAGAAATCCTATGGAAAACTTGGTAAGTACCAGTAAGTGTTTTTCTACTACAGCTTCTAACTTAATTACTCTTGAGGCTTTTTCTGTGCTTAGCAGTTAAGGTATGTTCTGAGACTATGTGTTGTGGTAGCTGAACTAATAAGAGCTATTTTTAATTATATAATTAAGACTTTAGTGCAATGAATTATTTGCTTCATATATATGGTATGTTCCCTTTTGATGTTCATGAGTTTTTCAATGTAAAAAATAAATTTTAAAACTCCTCCTTTACTAGAAAGTGTAAGAAACGTTAAATTTAAACCACTTCTAAATCATAAGTGATTTTCTTTGGGTAGAGATTGATTGCTGAGTATTTTGCCTTGTTTTAGAGTCGAATATGACAAGGAGGGAGAAAGCCCAACGAAAGCTGCATATATTTTTTCATACCAGTAATTAACATTGGTCTAGTCTGGGTTCTGTGTGAACCCAGAATGAATGCAGTTAACAAATTAATTTGATTTGGAATGTATGAACAGCCAGAATAGAAATAGTGTCCTGCTTGTTTAGTCACATGGCAAGTAAAGTAGTATGTGCTGTACTGAGAAGAATTATCATGCTGGATGAGATTCAAAGTCTTCCTAATTCAATGTTTTGGTTCTTGCCATGGTTAGAAGGGATGACTAGGAAAATAAGAGAGAAAGAAAGCAAATGTGGAATGAATTTTCCCCTAAAATTAGTCTCAGATTTCTATATTAAGCAGTGTAAATATTTGAGCCAGCTTTTATGCAAAATGGTGCATTTAATAAAGGTTTTTCTTAGATCATTATTCCATTAATTTATGTAATTACTTTCTAGTAAAAATACAGTGCCAGTACTTCCACAAACAGCTCTGGAGTATGAGGAAAAAGCTGTTTCCTTACTAAGGCCCATTTCATCAAGGGCCAACTAATTCTTATGCCCTTTGTAAATCTCTTATCCGTTTTCAAGCAACTTTGGTGGTTGTTCTTTTGCTTAGTTCTGAAGCCTTTTTGACTGTGCATAGTTCACAGTTGTCAACCTGTTTCTCATACCTCTCTCTCTGAATTGTGTGTGCGCAGAGAGAAGGCTCCCTGAGATAAGGGAGCTAGCAATGGCAGGAAGTGCATGGAATAGCTACTCTAATTATGGTGTGATGTTAATTGGGCTACAAAGATATTTCTGTGTAGGTCAGAGGAAAAACAGCAACAGAGTGAAGTAAAATATTTCCAAGGGGGAGATACAAGTGACAGCAAGAAAAAATAAAGCTCTCTGTTATTTCTTATTTTGAGTGTTTTTTAAGTTAAACTTTCTAATGAGTTATGAATTTTTAAGTTTTGTTATTGTTTTATTATATAATCCAATGTTTTGCAGCGTAACATTGCTGTAACAGACAGTTTTGCTTAGAAAATAAATGGAAAAGGGCACTCAGTTTACAGTTGCTTTTTGCATTAAATGTGCTTAAATTATGGATCAGTCCTGATTTTTCTGATCAACATTAGTCTGGGAAAGACAAGGAACTCTTCAGCTTTCAGCCTCAATAAAGGAGGGATTCCTAATTTAGAATTGACATGAATGACATGAGACGAAAAAACAAACTAAGCATTTCTGTTGCATTTTTATTGGATTTTAAGTTGAGCTTTAAAGTGATAGAAATTACAAGACTTGCACACACTACTTCAGCTCACGCTGAAATGAATGATCATCTTTTCCTTTGTGTATTCATGGTTTATGGAGAATATGGGATTCTAGCACAAAAGAAACATTTTTAGAGTGAAACATCTCCTTATAACCACATTTTAAGACCTGATTCTTGAGTGGAAACCTAAATCCTCAAATATTGTATTCATTCTTCTGACTAAAACTCTGGAAGCAGAGAAGGTAAATGGTGAAACAGTGGCTTTTAGAAGTGTGAAAATACGTTCCATACCACTGCTGGCACTGCTTGAATAATGCCCTTCAGCTATTGTCGCTGCTTTGATTTCAGTGGCATAGAGCTTACCTGACTTTCCCTTTAGATTTTTAGACATATATGTGTGGGAATCCAGTCTCTGGTTTGTTTGTCACTGTTGCAGAGAGGCAAGGGGAGAAGTGTTTGCTAACAAAGGCTGCCCTGGAGTGTTGGAGAGGTCAAGAGCTTTGTCATTGGTTCCTTCAGTCGCTCTAAGGTGAATGCTCTCGCAATACAGTTGGGGAATTAATTGCATGTAAGGTTACTGTTTAGTTGTTTTAACTTAAAATTCACACTGTGAGCAATATTTCTAGCTATTTTTCTTCTTTAATCAGAAAACTGTTTCGATGTGTGAACTATCTCACACAAAATATTTAGCTAAAGTCTCAAAACAGCAAAATGGCAAAATACAAAACACATCCCATACCCTTTGTACATGCTGTGTAGTTATCTTTTCTTGTCCTTAACAGACAGATTTGTTCCACCATCTTTTCTTTAGAACACTTTCCTCTGGAATATCATGGTAAACAGGCTTCAGCTTTGTGAGAGGATGGACGTGGTTCCCCTCTCACAGAGGAAAGAATACTTTACCTGAAGAAAGCTTTTAAGGTTTGAATGTGATTCTTAGCTGGGGGGGGAAATTTGTTTGTTGTTGGTTTCATTTAGAGGTGGTAAGGAGGGGTATGGACAGCACTGTGAATCTTTTTGTACTTACTCTGTAAGAGTTCAAAGCCTGGTTCACATATGAAAGAATCATGGAAAAGGCCATGGTCCCATACTAACTCTGGACAAAACGATGAAAGAATTCACAGCCATCTTTTCTGTTCTAACATTACTTAAAAAAACACCTGAGTCTTCTGTTTCAGAGGGATTTTGCTTGGCTGAGAGGGTTTTTTTTATGTCTAGCACACAATATGTATTTAATCTTTTAGTAGAGCAGTATTTTAGCATTTCTAGCAATAACAAACCATTGAAGTTATCATGCTGAGAAAAAATTCAAATATTTTTGAAGTGCTCAGCCCTGAATAAAATTTTGGGTAGAAGCTCTGGAAGCACAGTGAATATTTGCAGACTATAAATTGACTGGGAGAGGAAAGTATTGTCTGTGTGTGAGGGGGCTGTAAACTCTGTTTAGTATCAAGAATCCCTCACAGGCAACAGCATTTATATGTAACTATCTTTTATATTTCATGATGGTAGAAAACAAGGGTCCTTTACGTGTGTATTTTTGTTTGGTATGTGGGTTTCTTACTCTCTCAAAAATATGTGTGCGTTTTGCACCACTGAGAATTGGCAGAAGCAAAATTTGGCTTCACATTTATACATTTAGTGTCACACCGATATCATTTATCTCTCTTAAGCACCAGATTGTTTGAAGATGCTACTGTTTGTGCGCAGCCCTTGCTCTGGAACATCCCTGAATTTTGGAGCAGCTCCACATACATAGCAGCCACAGAACTGTACCCTCAGTAAAAGTGAAAAGGTGGTATTAGCTGCAAACCAATGGCTCCCCAGAAACCTTCAGGAAATCAGATATATGAAGGCTGTCTTTACTAGGAAGAGCAAAATGATAAAAGGGGAGATGGATGCCTCTTAAGAAACAAGATTTCAACTTAGTTTAGAGGAGGATAAGGAAATAAACCAAGGTAATAGACTTTGTAGTCAAATGGAAAGGAGAGCAGGTTTATTGTTGTCAAAAACCCCACTATTGCAAAGCTTTCCACTTATATGAGACAGAGGAGAGAACTGAGCACATAGAACCTCACACACTTGTTTGCTTTATGCATATTATCCACAGAAAATCTCCTATCTATAAATAACACTGGTGATACGAGCAGCTTTGCAAAAATGTGGGCATATCAGACATTTAAAAACAGGGAAAAATGCACTTCCCTGGGGAGATGAAAGTTACTGAAATTGAAGGTTCAGTTTTCCCACAGGTGCTTGGAATGAAGCCTTGTCTGTGTGTGCATATGTTTATTTTTTAAAAAAAAAGTTTGTGACTGAATGACATATTTATTTAAGATGTAAAAATAAGAAAACTCTTTTTCACTGTCAAAGCATAAAATGTAGTGGTACTAAAGATTTTTCTGTTCCAATTTAGGGGTTTGGCTGCTGAATTCACAATCCTCAGTCTCACCTGTGCCTTCCTAAGTGATAAAACATCTGTGTGTTTCTCAGATTATTTCTTATTGCTGTTAAACTCTCCAGGCCTCTGGTGGTTTGTTTAAAATTCTTTTTCAGACAGAAGCTCAAAAATGTACAATATCCACGTACATGACTGAAAGTGAATATGGGAAAGTATATAGAATTATAAATGAAAGTGGTGGGATAGCTGAATCCCTGGAATCTTTGAACATGCAAAAAGAGTAATTGAAAAATATACTACATATATATATATAT